>JAVKPL010012099.1:0-57887 GCA_032173675.1 Gastrolobium villosum | reverse complement strand
TCAACGTCTTTGACTCAATAAAACATTCTTCTCCCAAAGATGATTGTTTTAAAGAAAGAAGAGGACAAAGAAGATAGTGCCTCAAAAGTTGAATTGAAGGAGCCTCCTCAAACTCTAAAAGATGTCTTCTTGGGTAATAAGGAGGCGGTGATTGAAGCACTGAAGGAACAAGATACTAATTTGAAGGATAAAGATCCCTCTTCCCATACCCACAAAATTCTCAATGAGGATGATGACAAACATGGGAGGAAACCCCAAAGGAAGCGTCATCCTATAAGGAAGAAGGTACTGAGAAAGGAGGTGGTCAAACTTTTTGACATGCGGATCACCGAAAAATGAAGGCTTCAAAAAGAAGATTCTTTGACAAGAGACACCGAGACTCTATCTCTCAGAAAAATCAATGTTTCAAAGAGTTCCTCACATGGCTCCATGGTTTGGACCAAATCTGGGAATGGTGGTCTCATACACCAAGACATCCAGTTCCACCGGATCCTTCATTTGCTGAGTCATCCCACACTGCTGAGGGGGATGACATGGAGGGTTGATAATATCTCCTTGCTGACGGAGATTTTGTATATTAGTTTATTTTTCTGTTTTCATATTTTTAGTTACTTTGTGTTTGTATATCTTTCTTTGATGTTTTATTGTGCGCATTATAGTTTATCCTATATGCCACTGTTTGTTCCTTTGTGCAGGTTTTTCTTCCTTCTTGTGGTTTAATTATTGCTGAGGACAACAATTCTCTAAATCTGGGAATGGTAGGCTTGCATCTTGGAACTGCAATTCTTCTATCAGGGGAGATATTCTAACTCTTTTAATTTTTATTAGTTATTTTTTGTGCTCTGAAAAAAAAATTTGGAAAATGTTTCTGAGCAAATCCCAGGTTTAAATGTGCTCATCTTGTTAATGTGTCTGATTGAATTTTAGGAAATATATTGTATGACTTTCTAGCATAACATTATATAGGCATAATTGGATTGCATGATTGCTTATTTGTCTGAACTGATATTGTGAAATTCTGATAATGTACGAGGTCAATTTTCTTGAGTCTATATTGATACCATAGCTGTGAGGTTTGAGCTTAAACACTGAATTTTCTTGTTGAGATACCTCACTGTTGTAACACTCTAGAACTTGATCTGTTTCTCTGTTATGCATGCATTGATGGATATGATAAAGGCATTTTGTTCTTATTAGCTATTGGCCAAAATAACCCACCTGTATGAAATTTTCCCTTGCTAGCCCTCTTGAGCCTGAACTGATTTGTTGTAAAATGACCTGTGGCCTAATTAATGGTTTAGCCAATATCCATAGGACTTACCTTACTTGAGATTGAATCAATGAATGTGTTGAAAATAAAATAAAGAAATTGAGGTAAGCTCCATAAAGGTCAATGAATCAAGGGATGAAAAAAAATTCATATATACCCTTATAAAAAAAAAAGGTAAAGTGAAAAGCAAGAAAAAGAAGGAAAAAAAATTAAAGGTGGCTGGAAGGAATTAATTCCCGAAATTCTGTGGGAATGTTAGTGGAGCAAAACAATTGATTTGAATTTGTTAAAAGTGAAATAATCTCAGTTTTCAATCTCTTGGTTGTTTGAGCTACTATCCAAATTTTCCTACCTTTTACCCCGGCCAAATTACAACCTCTGAAGTCCTTTTGATCAATTGATGCATGTCTTTGATTCTTCATTTTTAAGAATTTTCGAGAATATGATCAAGCCTATGGTAGTGTTATAGTTTTGAGTAATCGAGTGCTCATAATACCCTTAAACATTGAGTGTTGAGTGAGCATTATTTATCTGTGTGAGGGGTAATCAATGTAGACTTGTAGCTTTAAGATTCTTATGACATTGTTGGAAGTTCATGATATTGAGTCAGGCATGCATGGCATATTGTGTCTGAGAGTGTCTATGATTGTTATGTTGGATTAAGTGAATATTTCCTGGATTAAGTCTTTTACATTGCTGGGGACAGCAACGTTTAAATCTGGGAATGGATTGATGTGCCTCTGGCAAGTGTGATTTTCTGTGTTAAAATTGACAAGAATAGAGTCATAAGAGAGCAATTTAAATACATATTTGCTAATTATATTGATTCTTTGTATGTCAATAACATTCACCTTTTAATTGTGTTTTTACAGGAAAAATAAGTGAAGAATTATAAAGAGCCTGTTAATGCAATTTTACACGCGTGCAGCACACTACAAGTTCCAGAAGCATGGCGTGGACTAGCACCACACTGGCGCGAACCCGCGCCAGTTTACGAACTTTGCAGCGAAGTCAATAAAGTGGCGCTAAGTAGCACCAAAGTGGCGCTAAGTAGCACCAAAGTGGCGCTACCTAGCACCACAACAAAAGATGAAGTTGTCCAGCGCCAACTTTGGCAATTCTCCACGCCATCTTGCGCCAAGGAAAATGAAAAAAGTGACTTTTTGGTGGCGCCTAGTGGCACCACTTTACGTAGAAGTTGTTCTGACTTTTTGCAATCAGACAGTGGGGCGGCGCAAACTTGCGCCAAATCGGCGCTAACTGGCGCCAGTTTGCGGGATGGATGTACCGTGTTTCTGAGGGGCATTTTTGGAAGAAAAAAATATATTATAAAAGAGCCCTTTTTACAGAATTAGGGCAGACGGATAGACACACATTTTTCGGAGGCAGATCTGGATCTGGGGAGGAGAGGAGTTCTTCGCGTTCTTCGTTCTTCATCTCCTTCTTAGTATTTTCTTTATCTTTTATTTCATTTTTATGTTGAATTTTAGATCAGCGATCATGATGTTGATCGGCTAGATCATTTTTATTGTAGTCAGGGTCACGATCCATATGTGAACCCTTGACACGAAGGATTGATTTGTGGTTTTTAATTTATATAATTATCTTTATCTTTACTCTGTGCGAATTTTATATTCCCTTTGTTAGAGTTAATCAATCTGATAGTTGGGGATATTCTGAGGATCAAAACCCTAGATAGGAATATTGGGGTTTTGATCTCGAAAGGGGGTAAGATAACAATCTGTATGCGTGCTAGGAATAGACGTTTATACGATTGCAGATGCTTAAATTATCGCGTCCATTGCTTGATCCCATGAGAAACATTGCAAGGAATTGGGGTTTCTCATGGGATTAAAGGGTTAACCCTGCAAGAAATTGAGAGTTAACTATTGAATCTTTTAGATGATAATTTATCTGAGTAATTATTTAAATAATTATTGTAAATCAATCCGGAGTAAAAAGCGGGGATCATTTGGTGAATGAACCCTGCCTGCAATGTTTTTTTAATATTTACAAAAATCAATCTTTGTTCTTTGTTTTATTCTTCAGGATAAAAATACAAAAAGAAGTCTTTTATTTTTTTAAATTCGATTTTCATCAAATTGACAATATTTGTCAAAAACCTCTTTGAAAACTTTCATTCTTTAAGAAAAAGTTTAATTGATATTAGATCCTAATCCCTATGGAGACGAACTTTATTTATCACTTTAGGAGGGGAAGGAAAGGAAAGGGAGGGTTTTAGTAAGCCCTCCCCTTGTTTGGGAGTTTAAAAGAAGGAGGGGAAGGAATTGGGGATTTTTACTAAACCCTCCAAAACCCTCCTTCTTTTTAAAATTAAAGTTCCCCCAAATTGGGGGTTTAATGGGGGAAATATAAAAAATTACTTATCTTACCTTAGCATTAAAATGTAAAAACTACATAAATGTGAATCATGTATCATCTTTAAACATGACATTATTAGAAAAGACTCAAATACCGACAAAATCTATCGACAAAAAAATTTCATCAAAAAATATTGATAAATTTTTTGATGAAAATCATATACATCAAATTTTTTCGTCAAAACTAATTATGAAACAAGATTTTGTCATAATCACTCACATAAATTTTTACGGGAAATATTTCCATCAAAATTTTCTGCAAAAATTTTCGACGAAAAATATTTCCATCAAAATTTGAAACCAAAAACATTTTTGCAAAAAATTTTACTAATTTTTTTTTGTCAAAATTCCTTACAGAATCTAAATTTCATCAGAATATTTCACAAAAAAAATATTCATTTAAATTCTTGATGAAAAATATTTCCATCAAAATTTTCAATGAAACACATTTCCATCAAAAAAAAATTTCATCAAAATTCTTTACAGAATTTACATTCCGTTAAAAGTTTTCGACGGAAACATTTTCGCTTAATTTTTTGACAAAATATTTCCGTCGAATATTTAAGGAAACACATTTCAATCGAAAATTTTCGACGGAAAATATTTTCATCAAATTTTTTGATAAAAGATATTTCTATCAAAATTTTCAACGTAACACATTTTTGTCAAAAAATTTCAACAGAAATTTTTTCCGTAAAAAATTTTGACGAAAAATATTTCGATTAAAATGTTTGACGGAAAAAATATTCTTTCAAAATTCTTTACAAAATCTAAATTTCGTCGAAAGATTCGAATGAAACATTTCCCTCAAAATTTTTTACAAAACAATTTCCGTCAAAATTTTCATCAGAACACATTTCCATCGAAATTTTGAACGGAAAATTTTCGTCAAAATTTTTGAAGAAATATTTTTTTCGTTTAAAGCATTTCATGGAGGAAACCATTTTCGTCAAAAGTTTTGACAGAAACTAAATTTCGATAGAAAATCTGATTTTGTAAAAATTTTCATTGGAGAAAAAATTTCGTCGCTTCTCGACGAAGAATATTCTGATGAAAAATAATTTTGTGACAATTTTAGTAGCTTGCAGCGTAGAAATTTCATAAAAAATATGATCTTTTTTAATATTGTGAAAAGTACACAAATACTTTTGGTTAGCAATTTTAAATTTAATTTTATTTAATTTGTAAAGTATAATAATTGTATTAGTTTAAAAAAAAAAAGGTAAAATGGTAAAAATATCTCATTGACCCTCCATTATCCTCCCCTTCCAATTTTTTTGACTCCCAAACAAGGGAAGGGGATACCCTTGGATCTCCTTCCTTCCCTTCCCCTCCAAACTCTCAAACAAAACCTTAGGGTTCTTGCCTTTACCTAAACTAAATTAGCAAGAACTCATAGGGTTCGGTTAATTTTCATGTTCAAGATTTCAATTTCTTCTCTGTGATTGAAGAAACTAAATATTAAAAAAAAAGAAAAAAGAAATGAACGTATATGAGAATGAGGAAGAACAAAAACCTGGTAACTTGCGGAGGAGGGACAAGTGAAGAAACGTCGTCGTCTGCTTCGGCTTCAGGAGGATCGACGTTGAGGTCAGCCAAAACGACGAGCTTCGATGTCGTACGGTGAAGACTCTTCGAGTTCGAGCACTCTTCTGCTGCCAACTTCTCTGCCATCTCTTCAGTGTTAGGTTTCGCGTTCCGCATTTTCTTTTTTTTGCGTTTCTTTTTTTTTCGCGTTCCGCTATGTTTTTGTGCACTATAAAACCTCGCAATTCTAAATCAAGTATTAAAATATTAAATGAGTGATTAAGTGAAGAATTAGTGAAAATCCTAAAGGATAGGCCAAAATACAAAGAAAGGGCAAAACGGTAATTAGCCAACACGAAACCCTAGGAAGATAACAATTGAGTAGAAGGTCTCAGATGATAAAAATAAGCTGGAAATGGATTCGGAACGAAAAAAATGAGTGGATGGGCAAGTTTCAGAAAAATCAGTGAATAGTGTTTTTCGCGGGTAAAAATACCGCAGTAAGATTGCACCGTAAAACGTGCCAGTTGAGCTTTGAGCTCTAGGTTTCAAATCTGAGTTATAAATGGTTTATAGAGTTAGGAAATATGATTTCTGGAAATATTCAATGAAATTAAGTTAGTTTCGGGAAGCGTGCCAACGGCGCGCGCAATAGCTTAAAACAGTGTTTTCTCCGAATGACCGGAAAGCTCTGGATTCATCTGATCAAGTATAATTAAAGGACATTAGTTAATGTTAAAAATTACAATTTCTAAATAAGTTTTGAATTTACAGACGTTTAGTGAAATCGGAGAGATATTCGGATGAGTTTTAAATCGCGTGGGACCCACCCACTTAAAAATCACTTAAGTCCACCTCACCTTGGCACTATTCATCATCTTCCTCCCTCCTCTCTCTCCTCAAGCGCGCAAGAACAGCCCCTCCCCACCATTTTTCATGCAAATTTTCCTTTGGCCATAAGTTAGTCATTTCTCCACCGAATTCAACGATTCTTGTCTTGAATCTTGATGGAAAACACCTCCTAAACACATTGGTACCACTTTCAAGCCTTGAAATCGCGTGTGGGAGGAGATCTAGCCCCATTTCAGTTTCGGTTTTGTGAGAAGTTTTGGTGTTCATGAAGCTTTTTCATGCTCCAATGGTGGAGTATGCTTAGGAGGAGCCATATACCTTGCATTTGGGTGAGTTATTTCAACATTTCATTGGTTGATTTTTGAATTTGGATTATGGATCCTAAAGAGGGATTTTATGATGTATTGTGTTAGAGAGCTCAAATGGAAAATGTCTATTAGATGATAATGTCTTAGAATGATGTATTAAAGCTAGAAATGCTATGAAATTTTTTGGTGAAAAATGTTGATTTTAACTTAGTAAAATTTTGAGGTGTCAAGACTTTGAACTTTGAAAATGTGTTAGGAGTGTATTGGTGAGTGATTGTATGATTGTATGATGATATAATAGGATTATATGAGGTGTGGAGTGGTTAAAATTGATGGAAATTCATTGGATATGAACTAGTGAGAATTCGGCCATTTGAGGTAAATTGGAGAATGGATGTTTTGGAAAATTTTAGTGATGTGTGATGTGTTGAAAAGGTAATTAGTAGGGTTGTGTGGTGTTGGGCAAGTGGAAGAATCAATGTAAAATGATAAGTGGTGTAATTGACATAAAAGAACCTAGAGTGAAATATTTCGCAAAACGATGGATAAAAGTCGTAAAACAGAAAAACGGCGGTTGAACTAGCCTTTTAGTAACCTAAGGGAGTGTAATAAAATGGGAAAGAAAATTTAGAAAAATAAATCCTAAATTAACACTATATAGGCCGAACCATCCAAGGGGTGGGGATGATTTTTGACGTTTTCGCGTTTAGTCGTAATTTGACTGAAACTGACGGCTATACATGGTTGTATAGGTTGCCGTACGTGGATTTAAACGCGGAACAGTGAAACAGTGGACTGCCCTTGGTTTTGGACCAAGTGGATTGAGGTAAGTGAATGAGTTAACACATGTATAATTGTAAAATTTCATGTGTTGTTTGAATTTTTAAGTGATTGGATATGTCCTTTATGTAGGCATTCCTTGTGTTCCAAGCTGTGAGTTAAGCTGCTGCGGAGCTTAGTGGAAAAGTATAAGGTAACCTCTTGGTACTGGGGTTTGTTCCCCTTTTGTGTTCCACCTTGCTAGTTGATTGCAACGGTAGGAAGTGTGTATGAGTAGTGTAGAACAGCATAAGCATGCATTAGCATTTATGAGGGTACTATATGTACCGGATCACTGGTCAGTTGATATTTTAACCTTCGGGCAAGTTTCCGGACTGCCACTGGATAGGTCTCCGAAAGGGAGTTCCAGTTGACCCAGGGTCGTGGTGTGTTATCCGGATAGGAGCACACTAGGTAGTCTCGGGTGTATATGGTTGGAAGGGGTACCTTGGTGGGTTGTTCTTTGAACACGCCAGGGGTAGTACCCATAGGCGTATAACCGAGGACATGGCGTGGTATTGGTAGCTACCATTCCCGCATGTCGTAGTTGTTTTGTGATAATACCCCCTTTCTCTAAATCCCTTGCTTTATCCCGTTTTAAGTGATGTTATTTTATGTTATTTGTATACATCGAAGTGAACCATTGGGCAGAGTTTTCTCCAGAACCTCTGGGTTACTGAGATATATTCGTATATCTCACCCCGTCTCGGGGCATCTATTTCAGGAGGTAGCAGTGGAACTCATTGACCAACTATTTCTTGCAAGAATCTTCATTGTTTTGGAACTCTCCGGACGAAATGATTCTTATAGAAATTTTTTCATGTTGTTTTGAGAGTGATTGGTAGAAGAACAGTTGAATTATTTTAAAATTATAACAAAAAATTGCTCTTCGTTCTCTCAAGATTTAAGTTACTAAGGCTTTGTTTGAAAGTTGATTTTTGGAGGGGAATGAAAGGAAGGGGAGGGTTTTATTAATCCCTTCCCTTTTTTGTGAGTTTAAAAAAATTGGGGGAAGGAAATTGTGGATTTTTGCAAAATCCTCCTAAATTATTCCCACCCTTAAAATTAAAGTTCCCCCAATTTGGGGGTTTAAGGGGGGAAATATTATAACCTTAGCATTAAAATGTGAAAACTACATAAATATGAATTATTTTAAAATGTGACATTATTAGAAAAGTCTCAAATAACGACAAAAATTATCGACAGAAAATATTTCGTCGAACATAGTGATGAAATTTTTGATGAAAATCACATTATGTCGAAAATAGAGATGAAACAAGAATTGGTCAAAATAACTAACATAATTTTTTTCAAAAATAAATTCACTCAAAATTCTTGATAGAATCTCAATTCCGTTGAAACTTTCAACGGAAATATTTCCATCAAACTTTTCAAGGAAAAATATTTCAATAAATTTTTTTTGACAAAAAGCAATTACGTAAAATAATTTGCCGGAAAATATTTCCGTCAAATTTTTTTACGGAAAATATTTTCACCAAAATTTTCAAAAGAACACATTTCCAGCGAAAATTTTCGACAAAAAATATTTATGTAAAAATCTGTGATGAAAAATATTTTTGTAAAAGATTCTGACAGAAGATTTTGTGTCAAAATTCTTTACGAAATCTAAATTTCGTTAAAATATTTGACAAAAAACATATTCGTCAAAATTTTCGACGAAGAATATTTCCTTCAAAAATTTTAACGAAAATTATTTCTGTAAAAAAATTTGACGGAAAAAAAAATTCGTCAAAATTCTTTACAGAATCTAAATTTCGTCAAAAGTTTTCGACAAAAATATTTTCATCATTCATTTTGACGGAAAAAATTTACGTTGAAATTTTTGACGAAACACATTTTCATCGAAAAATTCGATAGAAAATATTTCCAGCAAAATTTTCAACAAAAAATATTTCTATCGTAATTTTCAATGAAACAAATTTATGTCAAAAAATTTCGATGAAAAATATTTCCGTAAAAAATTTTAACAAAAAATTTTTGTGAAAAATTTTAACAGAAGTTTTATCAGATAAAACTTCACCGGACAAAATTATTTATTTACTTGAGCTGCTTTACTTTTTTTGCTAGTTTATTGTTTGAATGTTTGAGTCAATTAACTAATATTATAGGCATAATAAAAGATAATACTTGTTTTTTAATTGTAGAGTAGTTTGGTTATGGATTGTTAGTATATGGATGTCCTAGAGATAATCTTTTGATTATATTAGGACATATGTGGACCTTTTATATTGTCACAAATAAATAAAAGCACTTTTTATCCTGTTTCATATTTTGTCTCAATATTATTGTTAATATTTTATATGAGTAACAGGATAAATCCCTTGGAATAAAATATGTATCTCTTGAGTATCTGTGATGAGATCACGATCATGAGGACTCAAGGATACTGGATATTTTATGTTAATATTTTTTTCAAACTCACATACTTTCAGATATTGAGATTTTAAATACATCAAATTCTATAAATGACCTAAAGAGGAAAGAAATGACCAATAGTTAAGACGTAAGAGAATATCAATAGACAATAATAAAAAAAAATATGGTTAATAATTTAGTGACATAAAAATATATTATTTATGAGAAAAATATTTATCCTTTTAAAGATCATTTTAGTTAAAATGAGAGGTTTTTATTTAATATTTAAATTATGAAAAATCTCCCACTTTTTCCCTTTGATTTTCGTTGTTCATATTTTTCTTAGTATAAATAAAATATTATAATTTTGATTAAAATGACACAGTTCTATATCTTTTAAAAAAATAAATATTAATCACATTATTTATTATAATAATATATCCGCTCAACGTTTCAAAGCTTATTAAATTAGATTTGTAACTATTTTAAAATTTTCAGGCCATTTTATTTATGGGAAAAACTAATATTATGTAATATGATATAAAAATTTTTACTCACTCACCCATTGATTTCCGCACCACCATTTTTTATTTTTTGTTTTATTATATGTATGGAACCCACGTACATTTTTATTTGAAGAGGAAAAATTATTTAGATTACCTTACATCATAGTAGCTTTACCCTTTATTTATTAAACAAGAGCAATATTTGTGAGCCTATCAGGGTGGTTCTTTGTTTCTTCCTGTGTTCGGTGTTTACCTCACATGAAACAAGTCCTTCAATTCGTGTCTACAAGCTCTTTCAATCTCACCAGGTTTTTTTTTTTCCGTTGTGCCTCTTCTTCATTTTCCAAGTTCCAAATCTCTGTGAATTAAATATATTTCGTGTTTTTTTTATCAGGGTAAAGATTCGATTTTTATGTTTCCTTTTTTTTTTTATTGATTTTTAAAATAAATTTAGTAAGTTGCACGACACTTATTTGAATACGTTAATCGATTTTCAAGTTATCTGGGTAGCTGAACTGACTGAGAATGTTGTAGTTTTGCAGTGGTTAAGAAACATTTGAATACTAAGACATTGGTTACTCCAACTGTAAAAGCAATGGGGTCTAAAAGACCCTTTTCAGATTCATCAGAATCCATGTCACCATTTGTTGAGGAGAAGAATGATATGAAGCTTAAAGGGTTGGAAGCAAGCCCATGTTTCAAAAAGCATGTTGTTAAGGTCTAATATGAGTGTTGTAATCCTCTTTTAATTTTTTTAATTTTTAATTTTTAAATTTTTGGTTATTCATTTGAGTTGATAATGTAGGAAAATGATGTTAATAACTATTGCATTGAGATTGAGAGATTAAGAAATGACCCTGCCCTAATAGACACAATGACTGTTCAGGAACTTCGGAAAACATTGAAGTAAGCATATATGTCTTTTTCATTGCCAAGTAGCTACTGTTTTAGTTCTAATATTAAACAGTATTGTTGATGTTATATCTTAGGAATGGTTTTGAATTCTCAGGATTATTAGGGTTCCTGCCAAGGGTCGTAAAGATGATCTTTTGTCTGCATTGAAGAGTTTCATGGACAATAACATGTGTGGTATGCAATTCTGTTAGTATTATCTGAACTTTTACCATTTCTTGGGGAAGGGAAGAAATGAAGATTTTTTTTTCCAATATCCATTTTTGTTTCCAAATTGTCTCTTCTTTTACTCCCTAACATTCTGAGGGAGCCCAATTACGTAAGGCCCAATTGCACAAAGTCTATGTAAGAGACAAAGGCAGGAGAAGAGGACTTAATGCCAAAGAGGCCAATGCCAATCAGTTGGTTACTGCTGAGTCAGCCAATTTGTTAGAGGAGAACGATGTTCAATGCATTGCAAGTTAGTTAGAAAGAATGGGTATTAGTAGGGAGGTGAGAAGGAAATAGGGGGTACCAAGGGGTCAAGTTTGTTATGTAGTTTCTTAAGAGAGTGCATGGGTGTCTCTTGTATTTTCTTTCCTTCCTTTAAACACTGATCCATAGCAGCACTATGGAGAACCAGATGTAATGCTTTTCTTATTGCTTGTTTTGTTCAGAAAATATCAATACAAAGAGGAATATTCAGTCACTTTTGTGTTTCATTTACATTAATCGTATCACATTCACGTGGCTCTTTAAAAAGTAGTTCAAGTATAATTCTGATGGTTATAAGGTCTCTTCACGTGCAGAACAAGATTCTCAAATAAGAAAAGAAGAAGGGTTATTCATTTCTTCTGGAAATACATCTGTGGAAGTGAAGGCAAAAAAGGTTTCAGATGAAGACCACGATGATGATGTCAATGATACTCCAGAGATATTTGAACTTAACCAGGGTAAGAGGAGGTTAATACAATCAGGATCTGAGAGCAAAACTGTCAAGGTGACTACCAAGAAGCAGCTGTCTGTGAAATCGGACGAGGTTTCAGGTTGTGTAGTAGAATATGTAGATTCTTCATATTAAATGTTTAGCGTAACTCATTTTTTTTAATTTCTTGATGCCTTTTTTTATGACTTGTCAATTTTGGTTCAAATATCACTCATTCAACTAAGTATAAATCTTGTATGGGCGTTTGTTGCCAGATTGTAAGTCTTCCAGGGCAAAGAGAAAAGTATCTTCAGAAACTGTTAGCATTGTTGTGCAATCAGATGAAATCAGTACAACCACTATTCAAACTGAGCCATGGACTGTTCTTGCCCACAAGAAGCCTCAAAAAGGTTGGATTGCATATAATCCTAGAGCCATGAGACCCCCACCTCTTACTCAGGATACAAAATTTGTCAAGCTTTTGTCTTGGAATGTCAATGGATTGAGAGCATTGCTCAAATTAGAAGGTTTTTCTGCACTTCAACTTGCCCAAAGAGAAGACTTTGATGTATTGTGCTTGCAAGAGACTAAACTGCAGGTAGAATGTCGGTGCTCATTTTATGCCTAGGAGTATTGTATTTTCCAACAGTCCTCGGTTTCAATTTTTGCTGGTTTATAACTGCATCTTGCATTATGCTGTAGTTAAATTATTAAAATTCTGATGGTTGCTGAAAAATTATGCTATGAATTAATTGATTTCAGTAGTTTGTTTTTATTAGTCATTTGTATTTTTTAAATGGTGGAGAAAAACCTGAATTGAATAATTTTGTTATGGAGGTATGTTGCTTTTATATTCTTGAATACCCAAGTATTCTAGTTATTTTGATTTTGCAACAAGTTAATGTTAGGTCAATAGTTTGGAAATTTTCTGATTGTAATCTGATAGGGACTGAAAATCACTGAATATTATTTATCCAACAAAAGGAAAAAAATACTCTGGAAAAATACAGAAAAAAATAGAAAAAAAAAAGATGGAAAGAAAGAAAGATACCCAGAGAATACAACAAGCAATCTCCAGATTCTCCAGCGCGGCCAATGACCAGGAAATTTACCCCAAAATGTTTTTCTCCTCCCACGACCCCCTGCTCCCTCCCAGTATATGTTCAGCTCTCTCCCTGCCAGGACCCTCTCCATTCACACACTGCCCGTTGTCTGTTCTGTTGTGCTCATGGTCCACTAGTCAGTTTCGGTCCACTAGTAAATATTCTTTCATTGCGTCCTCCTTCTCAGCCCTATTATGTCCCTTATTTCTCTTAGCTTAGACCTTAGTTTCAATGCCTAACGTCATCAAAGGAAGAACTCTATACTAGTGGAAATGGTTAGAAAGCTGAAGAATGGTTGTAGGATATTTTGGACTTGTGACTCATTATAATCCCTCAAATTAATTGGCTATTTATGAAATTGAAGAGGGATGTTGAACGGTTCAAATCTGTCTTCTTTCAAAGAACTGGAGTTCTTTAACAAAAACACTAGAGTAATGACTGAAAAAGGGCTGATGTTTTGAGATAGTTCATGGTCATGAGTATTCTTTACTAGTTG
This sequence comes from Gastrolobium villosum, assembly GCA_032173675.1. Taxonomy (NCBI): domain Eukaryota; kingdom Viridiplantae; phylum Streptophyta; class Magnoliopsida; order Fabales; family Fabaceae; genus Gastrolobium; species Gastrolobium villosum. The sequence goes on along the minus strand of JAVKPL010012099.1, from coordinate 44,433 downwards.
TCTGTTACAGCAGAAGAACCACGAGGGTAGTTAATCAAATATATAATTGCTTTGTATAATATAATTAAGACTAGACTGAAGTTTCTGTATCATAGCAGCAAAGAATTATTTGCTAATTGTAAAAAATGTAAATCGTGAGAAACTAGTCCCAACCGAGACTTAGATGCTGCCTTTTAAAATCTATCAACCATGATGTTATGAAAATTCATGGTGCTCATGTTCCATCCTATTTATGAAAGCTCTGATTTTGCTAACAGGAGAAGGATATTCAGGAAATCAAAAAGCATCTGATAGAGGGTTATGAGAACAGCTTTTGGACATGCAGCGTTTCTAAGCTTGGCTATTCTGGAACAGCAATAATCTCAAGGGTATGTTGACTGTGTTCATGTTGCATCTTCAGACTTTTCTACATTTGAAAGAAGAGGATGTTTATAATAATGACTATTCGTTACACAATTGTCTCATGCTAAAATATTATTATGGCAACTTAAGCTTCAATGCTAAATGCTTATCATGTAATGATGTGTTCTATACACTTTTCCCAAGTAAAAGTTTTGGCAATAAGATTAGTGATAATAAAATAAATTTAAACCTACTTTAGTAATATTCTTTAGGGGAAGAGCTAGAGCAGTGGTAAAGTTGCTTCAGGACTAGTTTGAATCCAAGAAACAATCTCTTTGCAAAAATATAAGGGTAAGGCTACATACCAGAAATTTTTTCACCCTTACCCTCACAAGTCGGGGTTTCATGGGGAATGGTTTTTAAGTAATATTCTTTCTTCGACAGAGCCAAACACTAATTGCATTTGTTCATGAATCATAATTGTTTGGTACTCTGTTGCTTAATCATTAAACTTCTGGAAATAAGGTTGAAGCTTAAAGGTGACATGATCTTATTCTATCAGATAGCCCAGCCATTTGAATCCTCATTTTAAAATTGCAGGAATGGTGTTCACATTGATAATTCTTTTTCTAATATTAACTTTCTATTAATTGGAATTCTTGCAGATAAAACCACTTTCAGTTAGATATGGCCTAGGTATATCTGATCATGATAGTGAGGGTAGACTTGTGACTGCAGAGTTTGATGCATTTTATTTGATAAGTGGATATGTCCCTAATTCTGGAGATGGCTTGAGAAGACTGGTACTTGTATTAAATTACTTTCCTTTTATATTTCTAAACTAGTTATATTTTCTCCATTTCAATCTGACAAATGTTTCCTCATCCAACTAATCTTTCTGTATTTGAATCTAGTCTTACAGGGTGACTCAATGGGATCCATCTCTCAGCAATTATTTGAAAGTATGTGTAGCTCCCTTTCCTCACCTAGTGGGATAAGCCTTGATTAGTGTTATTTTTTGTATATATTGCTGCTTTCATACTATTATATTTCCTTGTCTAGTCAGAATAGACCATTCATCCTTTGTTTCCATTTTTCCTTTGTCATTTATGTCAAATTGGGTTGATGATATGCCTGAGATAGACATAACTTTTTTTCATGTTTGCATGTGTTAGCAAAATTCTGTTTTGTTTGCATGTTGAGTTGAAATCTGAGAAATTCTGAATTTTATTTACTTGAATGTTCATTTACAAATGTTTACAATATATTGACTAATGTGAATAATTGCTTTCCTATTAAAGAGCTAATTTCAAGGAAACAACATTAACATCAATAGCATCTTTATCCCAAACTAGTTAAGGACGGTGGTAGTTGAACCCAAACAAAAGGTAAGAAAAGATAGGAAAAAAAATGAGAAAAAAGAAAAAAAGAAGATAAAAAAAAGTTTCTATATATATATATATATATATATATATATATATATATATATATATATATAGCAGTACACAATTTAAAGGAAAAATAAATTAAAAGAAAATACAAATAAAGATATATAGGAGTGCAAAAAAAGAAGGAAAAAGGGTGTAAGGGATCATCTGGAACATAGGAGTAAAAACGGGTCTAACCCTCCATCATGCTTATAGTTTTTCTCCATTCCATCTTGAGAAACACCGTCTGCCAATCTATATCTCATTCCATTAAGTCTTATTTTATTACCTTTTCCTAAGTAAATTTTGGTCTACATCTACTTCTCTTTGTGTCAAGTTCTTGGTAATAAATAAGAAGTAAATTAGATCTAATGTCACATATCTTCCCTATAATATGTCTTATCATAATCAGTCTAATAAAAGGGAAAAAAAATCTTTAATTATTGCACAATTATTCATTGTATATTTGCAACATATTGTTATATTAAACTCGCCAAATTATTTATGATGTTGGCATGTTGAGCATGATTACATGTTTCAATTTGAAATATGATGTGTAGTTTTTCTTATGGACTCGTTGGTGCTCAGCAATCTTAGAATAATAAATTCTTGTACTTGGTAGTTCTATATTTGAAAAGCTAAGTGACAGTTGTCGATATGCCCTACATGATAAAATGACATTTGGAATGCATCACTTAAAATTGACAAAATATAATTGACGAGCAAGGTGGTGCCCTATGTTGTACACTATTTTTTTATCTCATTCTTTTTGTTACATTAAATTTGGGCAAAAAGTTCTTTTCTCATACGAATTATTAACTTGTTATTAAAATTTTATATATATATATATATATATATATATTATTAGGACTCATCATGATTTGTTTTCTGCTGGGTACAGGAGCTAGAAAAGTCAAAACCTGTAATTTTGACTGGTGATCTGAATTGTGCTCATGAAGAGATAGACATATATAACCCTGCTGTAAGTACTTGAATATGAAATAATATGTTGTGTATTAATCTAATACAGAGAGTTACAATATATAGAGACCCTAATGGGCTTAAGTGAGAAGCCCAGACCTAATCCAAAAAGGAATATTTACAGATAGGAAGAAATCTATTCAAATCTAATCATATCTAAATCATATCTAAATCATAAGGGTTACGAGTAGTACGTGTACCTTTTCTTTGAGCAATGGGAAGATCCTCTGGTGAAGGAGCCGGAGGGGAAGAATCAACAACAGTGGGCGATGAGTCAGCCAGAGTCGAGTCAACAGGAGGCACATTTTTGTGACGCTGATAGGTGAGAAGTGGACGATCCTCAGGTATCGAAGCAATAGGTTGCTCATCTGGAATAGAAGCACCTGCAGCTGGCAAAGACAAGTCAAGAAAAGGAACAGGAAGAACATGATCAACCTGTGACAATTGAGATGGGATAGAATTAAAGGGTTGTTGATCAAGAAAAGTGACATCAGCGGAAACAAGGTAACACTTAAGATCGGGAGAATAACAACGATAACCCTTTTGAAGACGAGAATAACCAAGAAAAATACATTTAAAAGCTTTGGATGTTAACTTGTCCTTACCATGAGTGAGATCATGAACAAAACAGGTACAACCAAAGACGTGAGGATATAGGATAGAGAGGAACATCTGGAAGTAATAAATTATAAGGAATGTCATTATTAAGCACAGATGAGGGCATACGGTTGATGAGAAAACAAGAAGCAAGGACTGCATCGGCCTAGAAGTGAAGAGGAACATGCATGTGAATAAGAAGAATCCGTGCAGTCTCAATGAGGTGAGTTGATCAATTTTGTTGTGGAGTGTGGGGACAAGTAGTTTGGTGTAAAGTACCCTGTGTGGCTAAGAAATTAGAAAAGTCAACAGAAACATATTCCTTAGCATTATCATTACGTAAAATACGAATAGAAGCACCAAATTGAGTATGAATTTCAGCAGAATTTTTTTGATAAATAGAAAATAACTCATAACGGTTTTTCAGTAAATAAATCCAAGTACAACGTGAAAAATCATCAATAAAGGTAACAATATACCGAAAACCTAAAACAGACACACTACGACTAGGACCCTAAATATCTGAATGAATAATTGAAAAGGGAGCATCAGCTCGTTTATTAACTCGATTAGCAAAGGAGGAGCGTATATGCTTCCCTTGCTGATATGACTAACAATCTAAAGCCTGAAGACCGGATAAAAGAAGAACCATCTTTTGCAATTTTGAAAGACTAGGATGCCCGAGGCGACTGTGGATGAGTTGTGGAGATTCTGTGAGAGAACAAGCAACTGAAGGACTCGGCACAACCAGATAGAACAGACCCCGTGACTCACGGCCCACTCCAATCGTCTTCCCCGTACCCGGGTCCTGCACAGAAACAGAATGGTTTGAAAAGGTGACAATACAGTTAAAAGAGTTGATCAATTTACTAGCAGATATTAAATTATAAGGGATGTCAGGAATGTAATAGACAGATATCAAGGTCAATGAGGAGGTTGGACAGATTTGTCCAATCCCATGAACAGGGGCCTTAGTGCCATCAGCAAGAGTAAAAGAGGGTAAATTATCAGAATATGTATGGGATGAAAAGAGTTCCTTATTGTAAAGAACCAATTCAACGCAAAAGCTTAAGCTATTGGGTGAAGTTACATTAATGGTTTTATATATCTCAACATGCCCCCTCACACGAGAGAGCCCACTGGGCTTGAAGGGTGGACAATGCACAGGCCCACCTACCTGTGCGAACAAAGAAATTCTACTTGAAAGAAAGTGGGGGGCGACGAGGATCGAACCCGGGACACGAGGCTCTGATACCATGTAAAGAACCAATATAACCCAAAAGCTTAAGCTATTAGGTGAAGTTACATTAATGGTTTTATATATCTCAACACTTATTACCACATAGGTTATCAGTAGCACCTGAGTCAAATATCCAAGGACCAAGGGATGCAGAATGAGAAACACAAGCAACGGGATTATCAGTTTCTGAAGTGGAGGCCTAAGACTGAGGGGAAGCCTTCCTGAGAAGGGTTTGGAGTGCTGCATAGTCATCAGAGGAGAGAGAGACTGTACCATTTGAACCAGTATCCGATTGAGCTATATTAGCAACATGAGCAGGTCGCAGGTGAGGATACTTTGTGTAGCAACGTTCCTCATAATGACCGAGTTGCTGACAATAATGACAACAAGGTCGCTGACCACGTCCTCCTGGCCTCTACCACGACCACGTCCACCTCCAATGTTCCCGCGAAAGTCAGTACGGGAAACTAGAGCAGTGGAATCAACAACAGCAGATGATGCAGGAGCAGATTTCTTATTAAGATTCAGAAGACGCTGATACGGCATTGATAGATCAGGATCCCCACTAGTCAAGATAGTATCCCGGACATTATCATATTCTTCGGGGAGACCAGAAAGTGTGGCAACCATAAAAAGACGTTCCACCTGTTTCCGATATGCAGAAGCATTAGTAGGGTAGGGTAATATATCCAAATATGCCTGCATCAAAGATCGACTTTTGCCAACATATGTCTCCATCTGAGTGTTAGATGATCTGCGCAGATCCATAAACTGAGACATGATGGAATAGAGCTGCTGAACATCATTAGTGTAGAGGTGTTTTGCTTCCTCCCACACTTCAGTGCAAGTTTGAAAAGAATAGAAGATGTCCAAGACGACTGGATCAATAGACTGCCAAAGGATACTCAGAAGCTGGTTGTCAATCCTTTCCTAATCAGATTTTTCCTCCTTAGGAATATCAGTAGATTTAGTCGTGAGATGTTTCCCATGTCCCTGTCCAAAGAACTAAACTCGAACAGAGGTGGCCTAGTTCTTGTAAATAACCGAACCGTTCAACTTTGAAGAGGTAATGGGCCCATTATTGCTGGAGATGATATTAGGAGAACTTTTGACAGGAAGAGAGGGAGAACTGACCTCCGAATGAATAGGAGAAGTTCCTGCCATTATATTAAATCACAAGGGTATAAACCGGGTAAATAAGAACGAACCTGATCACCGATCAAGAAGATGTGCGCACAAGAAGTCAGACCCACAGAGAACCAACCACAGATCTAGAAAGAGGAAGAGGAGGCGAGCTTCTCTGTCCAAGACCGACCGTAAAAGCTGCTGGAACAATGCACACGCGCCGACAGAAGGTGGCACGTGAGAACCACGCGCAGAGGAGACGGGCGGCGCGTGACGGCTGCAATGGTGGTCGGACTTCCACAGACTTGGTCGCCGGGAGGAGACAGTTCTGATCGCGTGTGGTCTGGGCGAAAACTCGCTGGAAAACTTCTCCGGCGGCCTGAACAGTGACGGACGGCGGTTCCGGTGGCCGTCGGAGGTGCTGACGCGTTTGGAAATTACTCAGAAGGGGCTTACAGCCCTTGATAGCTTGCCGGAAGGACGCACGACAAAGAAAAGATGACTCCCAAGCAATGGGCTTAGGTTTTAAAGCGAAAACAAGGTTTTAAGCGGAAGCGAGGGTCCCCAGAACAAAAGAACTCTAATACCAACTTGAATAGAAATAATATGTTGTGTATTAATGTAATACAGAGAGTTACAATATATAGAGACCCTAATGGGCTTAAGTGAGAAGCCCAGACCTAATCTAAAAAGGAATATTTATAGTTAGGAAGAAATATATTCAAATCTAATCATATCTAATCATATCTAAATCATATCTAATCATATCTATTCTAACATAAGTGATTAAGATTCAATAATTTCCATGAAAACGGTGAATGTATCATATTAAACTGTAGTAAATAATACCAACAAAGCAAGGCACTTGTTTCTGGTAGAAATTACTGTATTTGGAAAGAGAAAAAGAAGAAAAAGTAATGAAGAAGTTGTTAACATGACTTTACAAACTTGAATGCAGTTTATTTAACTCATTGTTTGGCGCCGGTTGCTACTATCAAAATAGTCATTGTGAGAAAGTATATCCTATTTAGGGCCTGTAGATAGGGCCGAATATTTTTGGTAAATGAGTAGGATTTGCTCATTGTTTTCTTAAATTCCTAGTTTCCTTTTTTTCTAGTTTTCTAATTTAGCTGGGAAATGATATGAACCTCATCAAGAATAGTGAGATCCAAGACTAATTTAGTTAGGATCGTTTCTACAATCAGGAATTTAAAAAAAGAAATAAAGAACCTTGACTTGTTATCTATGGAAGATAAGATCCAAAGATATAAGAAGGATAAAGACGCTACACTCAAGAAAGAAAGTGAATGATATGTCTGTTTTGAGCGCCACAAGAATAAGCTTCTTGATAAGTTCAAAGTTCTAGATAAGAACCAAAGAGAAGAAACCTCGCTATTGATATTATAATTTCAAAGTCTGATTACAAGAGTTGTATCCTCCCTTATTTATACCATAGTTGTTAGTAGTAGTTAGCGGCCGACCCCTTAAGACCAATGCTTTGTTAATCTCACCAACTTTCAAAAAGAAGTTTTCCTTTTTTCTCTCTCTTATTTTCTAACTACTTGAAACTCATTTTTCACTCTCTTTTTCTCTTTGATTTTCTTTCTTTTTTCTGGTCATTCTCTTTTTTCAACTTTATTTGATCCTCATAACCAATGAGTATCTATTGGTGTACCCATCATGCATTACTCGTCTATCAAACTGCCATGGACGCCCTAAGAGAATATGTCCAGCTTGCATTGGCACAACATCACATAACACCTCATCCTTATACTTCCCAATTGAAAATGGAACTACTACTTGCTTGTTCACCTTGATTTCTCCACAATCATTCAACCATTGTAGCTTATACAGTCTGGGATGCTTCAGAGTTGCTAAATTTAACTTCTCCACCAAACTAGTACTAGCAACATTTGTACAACTTCCCCCCATCAATAATCATGGAACACACCTTGTCCCTTACATTGCATCTAGTATGAAAAATATTTTCTCGCTGCAACTCCTTATCTTCTTTAACTTGCACATTTAGAGCTCTTCTAGCCACTAAAAGTTCTCCTTCAACTGGTAATTCAATATCACTTGCATCTTCTAAAGAAGGTATGGACTCATTATCAGATTCACCTTCACTTTCAATATCACTATTATCTTTCAAAAACATGACTTTGTTGTTTGGACATTGAGAAGCAATATGACCCATTCCCAAACATTTAAAACATTTTATGTCTCTATTTCTAGAGGATTGAGATCCAATTTTACCTTGGCTGGAAGTGTTTATAACTTGGTTGGTTTTAGAGGAACCAACTGGAGATTTGAAATGAAGCTTCTCTTCATTTTTATTCCACGTTGGTCTTGAAGATGAAGTTTAATTCTGCCCCATACGCATGGTACCCTTCCTTTTAAGTTGCCTCTCCATCTCTATGGCCATGTGCACCATGTCATCTAACTCCACATAATGTTGTAATTTTACCACATTTGCAATGTCCCGATTTAAGCCAAGCAAAAATCTAACCATAGTAACTTTACGATCTTCATCTACATTGGCTCGATTCATGGATGTTTCCATCTGCTTGAAATAGTCCTCAACACTTTTAGAACCTTGTGTGAGACTTTGTAATTTCTAGAACAAGTCCCTATGGTAGTGACTTGGAATAAATAGCCTTCTCATGACAACTTTCATTTCCTCCCATGTTTCAATGGGTCTTTCACAATGTCTCCTCCTGGTTGTCACAAATTGATCCTACCAAACAATAGCATAATCAGATAATTTTATGGCAGCCAATTTTACCTTTTTCAATTCCGAGTAGTTATGATAATCAAACACCAACTTCATCTTTCTTTCCCACTCCAAGTAAGCTTCTGGATCATTTTTGCCTTGGAAGGATGAAATCTTTATCTTGATACTTCCTAGGTTATTTTCAACCCTCTTTTCATTACGCTCTCTTCTTCCTTCATTTCGACGTTCATTCTGCCTCATATCAACCGTGGAATTGGCTTCATCTTCATTTTGATGTTCTGAAGTTCTAGGTTGTTGCTCTCTTTGTTCAACTCTTTCAATTCTATCTTTCATTTCATCGAACTTGAGGTTTAATCTTTCAAATCTCTATGTCATGGCTTCAAAGTAGAATTTGAGATCTTTAGGAATTTGAGCATCACCTTCTTGAGACATTTTTTTTTTAATCCGCAAAAAAGAAATAATTGAAATATCCTCACAAACACACCTTCACGTGTTTCTGTCCCAATTAATAGCTCTCACACTCGTGTTTCAAAATTAGGCTTTTACCCTCTTATAAGCTCACACGCTCTTGCCTTTTCCCCCTCTTTTGAATTCCCTCTTTTAGTTCTTGGCTGAACTCAATTGAAGTTTTTTTGAAGAAATCCAAACAGATCACAAGATGTAATACAAAGAGACAAGAAGAACAAGAGAATATTTTTTTTTTAAGTTAAAAATTAGGGGTAAAGAAAGGTTGGAATGACAATAAATTTAAATACTAATAATTATAATTAAGTAAGAAGAGAAGTATACATTGGAATAGAAAAGAACAAAACTGAAAAGAATTCAAAGAGACAAGTTTTGCCTCAAGGAATTTGGATCAGATTTTTTTTTCTTCCTTTTTTTTTTTTTTGCTTCTGGAGATACTAAGATTCAGTTTTTTCTTTTTTTCTTTTTTTTGTTTCTTTTTTTATTGAACAATACCAATAGAAGTAGTTGACACAAGAAGGAGAATGAAATATAAATAAAAAAATAGGTTAACAATAAAATAAGGATAGATCAAACCTGATTTAGAAGAATAGCTTTGATACCAAATATAAGAACCTCACCAAGAATAGTGAGACCCAAGACCAATTCAGTTAGGATCGTTTCTATAATCAGGAATTTAAAACAAGAAATAAAGAACCTTGACCCGTTATCTATGGAAGATAAGAACCAAAGTTATAAGAAGGGATAAAGACGCTACATTCAAGAAAGAAGAAGGTGAGTGATAAGTCTGTTTTGAACGCCACAAGAATAAGCTTCTTGATAAGTTCAGAGTTCTAGATAAGAACCACAGAGAAGAAATCTCTCTATTGATATTATAATTTCACAGTTTGATTACAAGATTTGTATCCTCTCTTATTTATACTTAGAACATCCGTCCAAGAATAGAGGAAGACGAACAAATGAAAAGACACTAATTTAATGTTGACAACTTGGAAAAAGGAAAAGACTCTAATTAGGAATAAATCTTTGGTACTACTGTTGTACCAAAGATTCAGTACATCCCACTAATAAAATTATGACATGTCAGTCAAAATTTTCTTTTTTCTGCCAAATTTTTTCTCTCTCCTCTGATGTGTAATGCTCTCATTGATGGGATGTATTGAATCTAGGTGCAACAGTAGCACCAAAGATTTATCCTCTAATCAGCCCACTAAACATTAATGACATTGCAAATGTTAATCAACTCCACTAAGCATTAACAACATTGAAAATGCTATCAGCCCCACTAAGCATTAATGATATTGAAAATTGCTAATTATTCCACTCAACCTCTTTTGTATTGATGACATTAACTAAATTCTGATTATGAATAAATTTGGACTTGATGTCTTTATGATTAGTTCACATTTGCTGAATCAACCCACTAAGAGCTTCTTTAAACTTCTTGGCCCTTGATTTTTTGATCGGCCCATTTGGCAATTGTAATGGATCACTAGGTGTTGTCTCCTTATTCATATCAGGAAACTAAATTACCTTACAATAACCGGGCCAAATATTTCATTCGTAATTAGTGTGGTGAGTCAATTTATGCAATGTCCACGTCTTGATCATTGGAATGTAGCGGTACACATCTTGCAATACATTTAGAATGCTCCATGTCAAGGATTGTTTGATAAAGACAAAGGGAAAGCTATTCGTGGGGTACCCACTATGTAAATTAGGTTGGTTCACCTATTGATAGAAGTCTACTTCAGGATAATATGTCTTTGTTGGTGCTAACCTTGTATTCTGAAAAAGTAAAAAGCAAAATGTGATTGCTTGGTCCAATGCAAAGGCCGAGTATTGAGCTATGGCAATAGTCACTTGTGAACTTAATAGATAAAACAGTTACTTTGTAAGAAGTTTGGAAATGTTGGTCATATGAAAGTATATATATATTGTGACAATCCAATGGCTTTACAAATTGCGTCAAGTCCAAAGAGGACCTAGCATATAGAATTCAATTGTCACTTTTGTCAGGGAAAATGTTTTTCTCGAAGGAAATCAGAAAATCATTCATCCATCTCGAGGCATTCAAAGCACGATTCTCTCCTAGTGTCAAAGTGTAACTTAGGTTGAGACCTTACTATGTATACTTGGTAACATTCTTTATATGGTGAGTTATAGAGCTAATTTGAAGTGAACCGGGACCACCATTTTTATGTGGTCCCTTAGTGTAAATAGGAGGGTAAAATGGGAAAAGTGGGAAAATAATAGGGGTAAAAAAGGAAAGAAAAAATTAATGTTGTGAGAGGGAACACCAAAAGATTCAGTGGTCCTGGAGCATATTAAATATTTCCGTGAGTTATAAGGGCGATGGGTGTTTCGTGGAAACCAGGAAACCACATCAAGCATATAAGAGGGGTATGTCACAGCCAACACCTCTTAACTGCTATGAGATTTACAACAGGGTTGTAGGCTAAATAGCCCACTATGAGTTACACGGACTTAACCATTTCTGGCCAATTTTGTTCGGACTTATTAAAGCTGTTCACACCTAAAATGAGCAATTTGGTTTAAATGCATCGAAGATAAAGACAAGATGGAATCTAAATCAGTAATATGTCTGCTAACATCGTGAATAATAAAATGCAAGTTTAGGTTGCCAAGAGCACAAAAACCAGTGTTATAATCTATTCTGATAGTTACATTTTTCCCACAGGGTAACAGAAGAAGTGCTGGGTTTACAGATGAAGAGAGGAAATCGTTTGCAACAAACTTCTTATCAAAGGGATTTGTGGATACCTTTAGAAGGCAGCACCCTGGGGTTGTTGGATATACTTATTGGGGTTATCGGCATGGTGCGCGCAAGACTAACAGAGGTATTTCTAGCATACTCCTAAAATTGATTTATTATGTACTCCACAGTTTGTATAGAATCTAGTGGTGTTATTTGTGAAAATTAATACATTAAAAATGTTAATATGATTCCAGTTCAACTGCTTCAATTAACTATTTCTTACATTATTGTGTTTATACATTTATGAAAGCAAGCACATGCACATGTTGCTCACATGGTAGTTCTCCATTTGCTAGATGTTTAATGAGAATTACTTACATGATTATGTGTATGTATCTTATTCAATAAGTAGTGAATCAACAAATATCATAATTATTGTCAACTGAACTTTGAATCCTTTCAAATAAACTTTGTTCTTTATACTCAATGTTTTGTTTCAAAATTTTAAACAGGGTGGCGTCTTGACTATTTCCTTGTCTCAGAATCCCTAGCTGACAAAGTTCATGATTCGTACATTCTCCCTGATGTTACTGGTAGTGATCATTGTCCTGTTGGCCTCGTTGTCAAGCTTTAGTTCTGTAATTGAAGCACTATGTTTGAGCTTGTAGGGAATTTTGCTTTAGATTGTAATTTATGAGAAAGCCTTTTTACCTCAAGAAGGGATTTTTGCTTCCATTTTTTTTTTCTGGCTTGCTTCACCTTGTAAAAATCTGCTATCCTTTACATGGTCATCCATGATTTCTACTAAGCTATTCGAATTTTGCACTAGGAATCATCCTGTAATGCTAACGAAAGAACATGCATAAATTTGGTAATGTGAGTATGCATGAATTGAGTATTGGCTTATGGGAAAATTGGGGATCTCTAGGAGTTGAGATCTCTAGGGGTTTATTTTCTGCATTTTATTTTGTAAAAGGAGCTTGGCTCCATTTATGTTTTCTACAATTTCAGATTTATAAAAAAGGTTTCATCAATTTCGCATCAAAGCACTATAATCCTGGGAGTGCTCTTTGATTCAGATCTAAAAAAAAAAAAATGATTCCAGAATTTTATGGAGACGAAGATGGAATTAAAGCTTGGGGATGGTTGCTCGAGCTTGAACAACATTTTCAAGCACATCAAATTCAAGAAGCTGATATGATGAATGAAGCTGTGAAAAGGTTATGAGGTTGTGTGCGCAACTGGTACAATCTTTGGAGTGGGCTCAGTCCCCATGTAAGCTGGTGGAGCTTTAATAGAGCATTTATAGGGAGATATATACCTGAGATCTATTTGGTTGACAAGGAAGAAATATCGAACAACCCAGAAAAAAGGGAGGAAAAAGAAAAAGAAAAAGATCGAAGTTGAGACAGAAGAAGAAGCAGATCCAAAGCTTAGAGAAAGGTGGAAGTGTAGTAGAAGAAATCAGCGAAGAAGAACAACAACAAACAAAAGAAAATAAAAAAGGAAAAAGAAGAAGGAGAAGTTGAGAAAGATCGAAGATTGCCGAAGAAGAAGGAGTTTGATGAAGGAGTGGAAGAAGCTGGAGAAGACAGAAAACAAAATTGAATAAGAAGAAGAATCAGAGAAAGAAGCAAAAGAAGAAGACATCACCAAAGCTGAAAACGAAGAAGTTGCAGAAAGGGATGGAAATGATGCAGAGGAAGAAACGAAAATCAAAGAAAAAGAAGAGAATAAAGAAAGAGACGAAGGAGAACAAGAGGTAAAGGTAGGAAGAAGAGCGACCATAGTTGTTAAGTTGCGTTTCTAGAATTTGTCTGATCTGGGTAACACATTTAGAGTTGAAGAAAGGAAGAAGATAATGTGTTGGGTCAGGTTATCAAGTGGGCGGAGCAGAATCGAGTCAACCCAAGGAGAAGATAGTTACTATATGAGGCCCAATAAACTTCAAGAGGCACCAAATGGGCTTTCTAATACTAGCCAACAAAATAATGGCCAAAATATATCAGGGGACCAGAATTATGGGCCTGGGGTGAATAGCAACCTTCAAACAAAAAGGTCAAAGGTTGCACCCAGCGAAGGAATAGGGAGTTGCAACCCTAATGCTAATAGTGGGGTGCGTTTCAATAAGTCGTCGTTGGAAGAGCTTAGATTCAGGCAGCTGCACAACCTCTGCTTAAGGGGCGATGCTTCCTTCTCCCTAGATGTGTGCAAGACCCAGTATTTTAGCACTATGTTATTCAGGATTGGGGTGCCTGAACCAAAAAAAAGGGAAAGATTTTGGACCGTAAGGCAGTGGGAGACGAAGGCAACCAGAAATTACACATCCTCATTATTATGGGTACTTCTAACTGTTCCTCAAAGTGAAGGGGTGGGGTTCATGGAACGAAAATAGATCTGAAACCGCCAATGTGGTTAAGGTGCTTTAAACAATGGGACCTAGTGGAAGTTCTTTTATATCATTTATCCTCCTTCCTTCACCTTGAGGACAATGGGGATCTTAAAGGGGGTATTGATGGTCCATGGGCATAAAAGTAGTAAATTAGTTAGTTTGTCATGGAGCTATTCTAGAATATTCCTAAAGTATAGGATAAAAGGTAGGCAGTGTGGTAGTGTGAGTATGCATGAATTGAGTATTGGCTTATGGGGAAATTGGGAGTCTATGGGAGTTGAGGTCTCTAAGGGTTTATTTTCTGCATTTTATTTTGTAAAAGGAGCTTGGCTCCATTTATGTTTTCTGCAATTTCAGATTTATAAAAAAGGTTCCATCATTTACCTTTAAGGCATGGGTTTATACGTAACTTTTAAGCGAATTTTTGAGTAATCAGGCATGCAAAATGTTATGAAATTGTTGAGCCCAACACAGATTATGTAAATTGGAAATGAAATATGGGGGAAATGTGTATCATTTTGAAGGACACAAAGTTGTGTTATTTTAAGTGAGATAAAAAGATAAATCATGGGAGAGAGAATAGGTGGAAAAAATTTTAAAGGTGTGGGTTTCACCTCTTTGTGAGAATGAAATGATATAAGATATGCCATTTAAAATTATACATCTAACCAAACTCCTTTGGCACAGGTGGTAAGGAGCCTAGGTGTGACACCCTCCCCTGTACGCGTCCAAGGGAGTAGTCTGCTAAGCGGATTAGAGTCATAGCGGATTTGAATTAAATACAGAACTGCGTTTTCAAGTCATCAATTTACTCTTAGTTTGAAATCTGGTGGTTTACTGAAATCAGAGTGGAATTTAAAAAAAAATACATTGTTTGCTGAAATAGTAGTTTTCCTGAAAAACCTTGCTGCATTGTAAAAATCATATCCAATCAAGTACAAAAAATTTAAAAGATCTTCTTTGACACTAAAAAAATTAGACATCCAGGGCTTTACGTGCATATAAAAATTATTTCGTTCGAAAGTGTCTAGCTCCCGAAACAGAACTCGCAAGGTAAGAGGTAAATCAGTTAAAACATTCCAAAACTAACTGACTTGCAAAAATTATAAAAATCCGTGCTTACATAATTTCATTGTAAAGTTTATATAATCTGAAACTAGACACATGGGGCTACGTGTGCATATAAATTATAAGTAAATTGGAGGTCTGTAGCCCCAGAAGCGGAACCCGCAAAGTGCTCGCAAAAACAGTTTAGAAAACAGCATTTAAAACGCTTAAGAAATTGTTTTTCGCAAACGTACTCAGAATCTTTCCAAGGTCCAAACAGATTACAAAACCTTAAAACAGAGACTTAAAACATGTTCCAAACAGTAGTCCAAGCTTCTCAAAATATTAAAATAATACAGTCATCCAACAGACAAAACAGTAACAACAGACCGTCCAAACAGCAGCAATTAACAGCAAATATCCATATAACCACGTCCTCATGTGCTCTTTCGTCCTCTTGCAATTTTATAAAAATCTCAGCCCCAAAGGGGTGAGAAAAATCCCAGAAGTGTGATAGTAAAACCAGTAAAGCAACAATATTAGACTAGGTACAAAATTGCAAAACAGTCGCATCAACATATAGTTCCGATCAGATGCTAACATATATTCATAGTTCGTATATAACACCATAATACTAATCATAGTGCGTATATAACGCCTTGGTCATGTACGTTCATAGCACCGTCGTGCACGTACTAACATACACAGTGGAGATTCCATATTTGGCTCCCTCAAAGGTGAATTCCAACTGTGACCTATGCGGATGGAAGCCAAGTGTCCCATACCCTGGTACCGGAGGGATGCCTATATGATGCGTGTTTAATCATATGCTTACTTGTTTTATATACTTCGGTTTCCAATGTGATGCACAATGTTGTATGCCATGATATGCTTCGCACACTCAAAAGAAACAGATGAATTATGATGAATATATGCATGACTAGCTCATCATCATAATAACATATCTTTCATGTATTCTCAATATCAAGCTGTCGCATAACTACTGCTCATAGCAGAATTTCCATCTTGTCACATTCATAGGCAGAATACATATAATCATATAACAGAATACAGTCCAAGGCACATGTGAGCAACAATTCACAATTCCATACACTAGCTAATAGTCACAATAGGTAATACCACCAAACACTTACCTTGACACATCAGCTTTTAATCAAGCGTTCCAAATATCATCAAACAGTCCAATTATTCAGGACCTTGCGCACCTAAACAAACACAACCAAAACAGAATTTCAAATTTTGATTCCTAAGATTTACAATTAATTTCTATGCCCCCTAATCCATGTATATAAACGGTTTTTCCATGGTTTTCATAAGGAATTAGTTTTCTGACTCACATTAATTTGTCAATGTGTATAGCGAAAGAAATCCTAAGGTTTCCCGCCCATGCCAATTCGGTTTTAACACCAAAAATAGTCCCATGGTTTTTATTTACAAATCTCCACATTACTCTCTAAGGTGCGCACATTAGGGACCTAAAGCATGCTGACAATTTGCTTCAATTTCAAGTAAAGTTTGATACACAATATGATCCACCAAAACAGTCCAACAATATTACAAGAACTATCCTCCAAGTTTCCCTATACAACCAGATTTGATCTTTTAACACCGTTAACTAGGTGCTTCCTATTTCGCTTGACATAACCTCACCCATACAATTTAGGAATGAATTATTTATGTTTTAACATGTTGTCCTAAAGGTATAAACACATACAAGGTTTGACAACTATACTGGTCCAAAGAAACAGTCACGAATCCATATAGAGTTACCTTCCAATCTCACAAAATTACTTGTAACAATTTGCATGCACTACAACCATGGCTACACGGCTGGACCACAATTAAAGAAGACAGAATGACAAAAATTACATTTTCTTGGATGCATGTACTGGCCGAATGGTAAGGAACAAAGAATGCCTTGAGATTTAACTTACATTTTCTTGCATTGCCACCCAAGACCATAAATTGATCAAGAAGCAGCCCATCCTCATTCCTATTCTTCATAACTCGAGTCCAAGACAGCAGCAAATGGGGAATAAGCTAGATTAAGGCCGAAACATGCGCATGCATTAGAAAGGGAACTCAATCAGAATTGACCCAAGATGTGTTGGACAAGGAAGGGAGCAAATACCTCACCTCCTTGAAGGAGGGCCTTTGGCCGAACAAGGGAAAGAGGTGGATGAAGGGCTCATGATCAGTCTCCCTGGTTGCTGCACACGTCTGAACCCTTGAAGGAGGAAGATGAAGGCTTGGATTGTGATTCACCTCTTAGAAATTGACAGTTTAGTGGGTAGGATGAAGGAATCAAACACATACAAGCTTACTGCTTGCTGTAAGAACCCGCACCGCTAATTAAGGTAATTAGTGAATTAATTATGATAATTAGGAAATGATTCCATAATTGACCTTAATAATTATTATTGGGCTTAAATAATTATACTGAGTGAGTAAAAATGCTGAAAGTCGCTTTTCGGAAGAAAAGCGCAGATACCGGTTCTGCTACTCGGTATAAATGCGTACCGGAAAAGTATCCCGGAAAAATATAACGAATGCATAATAATTACTAGAATATTATGGAGGACTTGTAAAACAAGTTTCAAGTCAAAATAATGTAATCTGATGCCAGAACTGATACTGGCTATGGAAAAGCGCGTACCGGAAAGGTGCTCCGAAAAATAAAATAAAAATATGACAAATCTTAGAAAAATGTGTAGGTCTAGATTCCAAAGTTTGGGATCAAAATCTTTTGCTTTGCTATTAAGGCTAATATTGCGCGTTAAGTGACCTTTGGGCTATAAATACTACCACTAAGGGCACAAAACCCTAGGCAGCAGCATTGTATACGTGAAAGGGTGGCTGGAGTGCTGCTGTGCACTGTTCCTTTGCTGCATCCTTCCACCTTGTGAGCCTTGTGACCATTTCTCCCTTGTTCTTCATAGTTTCTTCATCATATACACCTAGAGGGAGTGTGTTTGTGTGTGGTGAGGGTGAGGAGTGATCTTGGGGAGGTGTTCTACCACTGTGAGTTGGTGTTGGGGTTGAGTCCTTTGGGTGAGGAGAGTGGAGGTCATGATCATGGCATTTTAAGGTCCAAGAAGTAACCTTTGGTGCCAAGGACCAACCTTTGGTGTGCCATTTTCGTGCACAGTGTTGTGCTGGACTTAGGAGCTGCATTGGAAGCTCCAAGAGCCATTGTTGCTCTGTTTTAAGCTTTGGTAAGTGCATCAACCTTTGAACTTGTGTTTAGATGCTTAAAAATGAAACCTTGATGCATGTATTGAGCTATGTTGATAACTTAAGGGTGGGGTAGGTTAAACACACTTAGAAATGCATGTTTAAGTGCCTATAATCGGTTAAAAAGTTGAACCTATGGATTGGATATTCACGAAATGCAGAAACTGCATTCTGTCGTGAGATATTCGGATATTGTCTAGTAGATATCCGGATATCAGTATCCGGATATGGTATCCGGATATTCATATCCGGATATGGGGACAGCAACGAACCTGTTTCGGTAAAAATTCGATATCTTGAGCTACAGAGCTCCAAATCGAGTGCCGTTTGGACCTATGTGTACTAACACATAAGGCTATAACCCTGTAAAATTTCGTAGCCATTGGATAAGTGGTTTGATCTCAGTGTTAGTTTAAAGTTGCGTCTTGGTTGCTGGAAATTCAGTTGGCAACAGTCACTTTGCGAAAATCATAACCGGAGTTATACAACTCCGATTGAGACATAAGATATGTCGTTGGAAAGCTTGTGAGGTCTAGTTTAACATATTAAAATCTCAGAATTTTTGGTAAAGAATTACAACTGCAGTTTTAATAAAATGGAACCTTGGGAGTGATATCTCGCGAAATGCAGAAACTGCATTCTGTCACGAGATATCCGGATATGATATCCGGATATTGGTATCCGGATATTGGTATCCGGATATGGGCTTGGAGATATCCGGATATGGATATCCGGATATGCCCCCGACATATATCCGGATATTCTGGGTTTTCGAAGAACAGTGAGGTACTGTTCATACACATCGGAGTTATGGGTTTGTGGACCCTATTTTGATGGAGTTGAAATTCTGTAAATACTTAATTAAGTTAGAATCAAGGGACTAAGGGCTTGTGGCTTGGTGGGAAGCCTTAAGACGTAAAACATAACAAAGAAATGTAGTCTTTATGTTTATGCGTACGAGCTATGTTATTGATATGATTGCTGGTCTAAATTAGATTGTGATTTCTGCTGTGTTGGACCTTGAGCGGTAAGGACTCTTGGCTTGGATTGATTGCTTGCAAGGTAAGCTTTCGTGTCCTCGATTTAGCCATTTTGTGGTTCCACCATGTCCCATGGGGATGTGGTTTACGCATGCTGTGTTACATGCTTTGATATTTTGGAAATGCTGTTGAGCTATTATATGCAATGTACTTTTATGATATGCATGTGGTGTCCACCTATACGGTAAACATGAGTATGTGGTACATACAAGATGGTGAGGCTGTGGGTGAGGTGCAAGCGGTGTTCCTTGTACTCATGTAGGTATAGACGTATTCCTGCATTTCTCTGGCCAGTAGATTTGATAAACACACATGGCATGATTATCTGCTGCATCGCATAGTTTTAGAACTTATATTGTAAATATTGTTTTTGAACTTATATTACACATGTAAGTGAGCTTGGGGTGGAAGATCCTTGAGGACCCCTTGTCTTACTGAGATTTCTTGTTTAGAGATCTCACCCCACGTTTGGGGACGCTTATTTCAGGATCAGGTAATGTTGAGGGCTCAGGTGGCAGGAGGCCAGAGCTGAGTTGATGTTATTATGACATGCTGACATGCTGGATGTTGACTGTTGTTTATGTTTTCCCGCTTTGATTATGATATTATGCTGAGACTGTTGTTGGGTATTGTGCCTTATTTGGTGAGCATGAGGTTTGTCCATGCCACATGGTTTTGTTATTGTCTTTTAATTGAAGTTGTAAGTAAAGTATCAGGATTTTGACACAGGCTATGTGTTGTAGTCCTGCGGCTTTAGATACTCACTTTATATTTATTCATGAGGTATTTCAGTTAGTTGTCTTGCAATTTACATACAGGCAGTATTTTATGAAATTGATTAAGTAATCAAGTTGGCTAAGGTTAATGACGTCATAATTGAATTATAGAAAAAGTTATTCCGCATTTTAATTAAGCGTGGCTTAATACGATAGTATGTTAACAATCCGGGTTAACGCGGGTTGTTACACTTGTTGTACGTTCGAACAAGGAGATAGATGGAAGAAGATAAGCTTTGCTGTTTGGGTCATTTATTTGGAGTTTACCGCTTGAAGGGAAAATGGGGGATGGTCACTTAGGACTGTTCTTAATTCTGGTTCAAAGACATGCCTAATCTGATTATTTTTCTAATGAATTCACGACTTGAAGACAATTGAGGGAGAGGGTTAGAGTGAGCAGAATGGTTCTCTATTCTTGATTAACACTCAGCTCCTTGGTCCACTACTGCGCACACAAGGATAAGTGAATGAAAGGATGAGGTGTGGCTTACTATCCAATGAGAGTACATGCATGCAGATTTTTGGCCAATCAGCAGTTAGCATTCAGATTTCTAAGATAAGCTAAGGGATGGACTTAAGGAAAACTTGGGCTGAGACAAACTTAAGAAAAACTTTGGGCTGAAACAAAACCCTCACCAAGGACTTGGGCCGTGGCCCTTAATGGAAAATTGACTAAAAATATATAAGTCCAATTGCTCACCCATCTTAAGAATTAACCCATGCATTATTATTTTTATGTCACCTTCGAATTATTTACCAAAGGTTTCATTCATGGAACTAAAATTAGTCACTTATTTATAACCAATATTCAAATTCAGAAAATATTCCTACTTATTCTTAATAACATGCACACATAAAATTAATTTTCCTAACTCGGATTTATTCCCTTCTGAACACATATATATATATATTTCGAGTTCAAGACCTGTATTGACACTACTAATGTCAATTTATATACATTCCTGATTTTTACGAGATGTTACACTGGGCCCCTTAACTAGAGGTCTCGAGTTCAAGCCCTTGGGAATGGAAAAAAAGGATTTGGGAGAGCCGCCCCCGAAAGGGTCCAACGGTGCTCGATGGGATTAGTCTTCGGTTACGGCCGGAGGATACCTTTGAATTTATTCAAAAAAAATAATGATACACCTTCTTTCCATGAAATATATGATCTTGCATGTTATTACAGCATAATTATTGTATGTTCTGAGAAGAATTTTACCATTAATTCTAAGGTATTGCTTACATGAATTTTAAACAAACTAACTTCAAATTAATGGTGAAAATTCTTTGAGGAAGGAAATTGTTACTACCAAAATTTTCTACTATTAATTTACTACCTATCTAATCACCATTAAATCAAAAAAAGATAATATTAAAAAGTTTTTGAAAAAAGAAAAAATGTTGATCCAATGGGGATTAGATAGGTAGTGAGTTGGTAGTAGAAGATTTTGGTAGTAAGAATATCCCTCTTCAAATTCTTTTAGACTATGCAATAATTGTTCGAGCATGGTAGAATATCTCTCATTTAAAAAGTTATCATAATTTGTGTAAAGAATCACTTCAATCCAAAATTTTAAGATGTTGGGAGATAGTTTTTTTAATGATTTATATTATTATATAACATGGCTCTCACGCAAGAGCTTTTTGAGTTTGAAACGTGAATACTGTTGTTAGGGTCAAACCTTAAGGAAAAGAAGGAACCAAGAGAGAAATGAAGAGAAAAATGAGTTTTATTATCTGGATGGTTTAATCTTATACAACTCAATAACTATATATTGGTATTGTTTACAATCTGTAAAGAACCAATTCAACCCAAAAGCTTAAGCTGTTGGGTGAGGCTACATTAATGGTTTTATATATCTCAACACACCCCCTCACACGAGAGCCCACTGGGCTTGAAGGGTGGACAATGCACAGGTCCACCTACTTATGCGAAAGAAAGTGGGGGGCGGCGAGGATCGAACCCGGGACACGAGGCTCTGATACCATGTAAAGAACCAATTCAACCCAAAAGCTTAAGCTGTTGGGTGAGGCTACATTAATGGTTTTATATATCTCAACACAATCCACCGTTATTCAACTATGCAACATCTATAGCGAATTGATACAGTTGTCTAACTATTTCTCAACAACTCAAGCAATGAAGTCTTTTACTTGGCAGGACGCAACTTGACATGTGTAGAGGCCTTACGCGTAACAATTGCACAGACCCAATAAAGATTAAACTCATAATCTTATGATGACTAAAACTCTGATAGTGATATTATATAAATAATCAATTCAACTCAAAAGGTTAAGCGTTTGGGTATGAGCATTTTTAATAGTTTATATTAGGGGAAAAAAAGTAACATTATGATTATAACTTGAAATAAATTAAAATTATAAAAACACCATGATTTTCGCTTCAAAATAATATCATTTCGATGAACATCAGATAAATTTATCTAAAATGACTTTCGAAAAAAATGAACCCTTTATATTATTCTGATATTCTCTTACAACTTGTCAAGTGAAAGAAAAACAATGTGGAGCAATTAGAAATCTGGAAGTTGACTAAGTTTTTCTATCATAAGATAATGTTAAAGTGGTACTGAATAAGAGCATGGCGTGAAGCCACCACTAAAACAACTAAACAAAGTACCTACAGAATGACTTTAGAGGAAGGGGTGACACCTAAAACATCCCATTAGGATGCAAAGACTAAGGGACAATTTTCAACAATCAAAATGTCATTTAGTCGGTGTTTGTTTTGGTCGACGTATCACATTTTTATTTGCTTCATCAACTAAAATCTCTACTTATCTATTGGTGTCAGATTTCAAATTTGACACATCATCTGCCGTTAGATCAAAAAAGATCAACGGCTCTGATTTGTAAGCATGTGACACCGTTGATCTTTCTTGATCTAATGGCTCTTAGATGAGGTATCAAATTTGAAATTTGACACCGATGTCAAATGATCCTACCTCATATATATATATATATATATATATATATATATATATATATATATTATCTAATTAAATCGAATTTGGTTTTTCACAACTATCCCCTAATTCAATTTTCTCTGAAAAAATATGACCTGTAAATATTGACGACAAAGTCATTTGTAGAACATACTTAAGGAATTTTTTTATGTATTATTTAACATAATTATTTGACAAAAAAATCTATTGGTATTCAATTAGGATTTTAAAGTATTGAAAAAAAGTCACGTGATATTCGATTAGAATTTTAAAAGATTATTTTAGAGTCTCTCCAAATCTGTTGGTATTTAATCAGGATTTTAAACAAAGAAAAACTAATTTTTTTTTTTTTTTGGTGCATTGTCAGGAGGTATCCCATTCAAACTTCTCCGGGCACCATGCCCTCGGGGTACAGCCCATTTGGGCTAACCCTCATTGTGAGGGTGGGTGCACTAAACTTCGCAACCGGAGAAAGGACGAGACTAATCACACAACCGAAGATTTTTGGCTTATCCTCTCTGGCCCCCAAAGATTTTCCAAGAAACTGCTTGAGGCAGGGTTTGATCCCTGCACCAAGCAATCCCTTGAGAGCTCAGCTGCCAACTGAGCTACCCTTGGGTGTTAGAAAAACTAATCTTATGATATTTAAAAACCGGACGATTTTAATGGATTTTCTAATGGTGAAGATTTCGTGAAATTTTTTAGTGAAAAATTATAAGTATGATGTCTCTCTTACAATTTCACCCTAAACCCTAGAATTTCTTGAGACTTCTCTGCTGCAGTCTCTTCTTCCTTTGGCGGGTCTACCGGCTTGAAACCCGATTCCGCCACGGGAGCTTCATCAAAGCTCAAAAAATCAATTTTTTGAGTTATTTTCATCACAAAATAATTCAGAAACAACAATTCAACAAGATTTTAATATAATCCATATCAAGAAAGTAGATTTTTGAGAGTTTTAGAAAATTTAAAAAATAATTTTTCAAGCTATTAGTCGCAGTTTATCTTGGCACAAAAATATGTGATTTATGTATTAAAAATAATATAAAACAGTGGAAAAGTATCATGGAACGAATAGGAAACTATTTCAATTTTTTTTTCCATAGATCACTAAAAATTTATTTTTCAAAAACCCTAAGCAATTTAAGGTTTCAATTTAAGTTATTCTCAAATTATTTTTGATTACCAAAAATAACTTGATAAATTTTTTAAACTTTAATGTAATAAAACCTAGAAATTAAGATTCTAAATTTCTTGGAATACTCAATGAAAATATGTATATGATATATGGTTAGAAAACTCTTTTCACGTAGAACAAAAATCCCAAGGTTTACAAGATCAATTGCAAAAAATTCTGAACAAAATTTTATTATGAATTTTATTAATTGAGAAAATTATATTAGGTTTTACTTTTCTTATTAATATAATTGCATTTTTTTGTCATTTTTTTATTGACTCTTGTAATTTGAATGTTTGTTAAAAATTCATATAATTTTTTAAAATCTTATAAATTCATATTGTTTTTTCAAATTTTATAAATTCTATTAAAATCCAATCTTATGAAATCTTGATTGTAAAACAAGTTTTTTAAAAAAATCTTTAAAGTCTCTCCAATTCTAAATAATCTTTTAAAATTTATAAAAAAAAATTATCTAAAAAAAAGTTTTTTAAAATCTTAATTGAATACACCCTCTAATTTATTATTATTAGATCAAAATCAATACAACAGTTACAAAACAATATCGTATGGGAGCTATTGATTTGATTTTAATTTAAGGATGATAATAAAATTGGTAATACAAAATGATAAGAAAAAAAGAGTGGTAAGTATGTTCAGTCCAATTAATTTATGGGTTTTCATTTCCTCCTTTAACATAATACAACAAACTTTCTTACACACACAATATTTTATGGGGCTCACACATTTTAAAAGAAAAAAATATGGCACGCAAAACGAATCTCAGTAACATTACAGAATCACTTTTCTTATAACATAATAAACATAAACCCTTAATTTATAAATAAGTTGGTTCCCTGTGGAAGAATTTCTGAAAAAGTAAGATTTCCATGTCAGCCTCTCTTGTTGAATTGGCAACAACTCATTGGTCCTATGACGAGAGGGAGAGAGAGAACTGAAACAGTGTTTGTCACCATTGCAAATCTCCAATCAAGGTTACTGCAACCTCTAAGGAAACCACAACAACAATGGCGGCACGAAAGAGAGTCTCTTCAACCGAACCTTCTTCTACTACAAAGGAAAACACACAACACAAACCCCAAGAACAACCCAAAACTGTTGACCCTCCAATTGCACCTCCCAAATGGGGTCTCCTTCTCAAGCTCTCTCTTTTCTCTCTCCCTTACTTGTATCTCATCTTCTACCATTACCCCATCGAACCAGAGCTTCGAAGACCCATCATCATCAATGCTGGAATGAGCCTTGCAGGGTTCTTCGTCACTGTCAAAATGATCCCTGTCGCCTCCAGATACGTTCTGAAGCGAAACCTCTTTGGATATGATATCAACAAGAAGGGTACCCCTCAGGGAAATGTCAAAGTGTGAGTCTTTCTGTTAACTTTTCATGTTTTTTTAATTTTTATTTTCATATATGTGAATTGGGTATCCGTTGAATTTTGGTTTTAAGATCTGGGTTTTTCTTTCTTTCTTTATTTCTTAATAATCATGGGTTAACTGGGTTTTGAATTTCCTTGCTTTTTGATTAAATTCACAGATTAAGCACTTTGTTGGATTTAGGATCAAATTTTCAGTGTGTGTGTGTGTGTGTGTGAAACACACTTTTGCAACTAAGTATGCGTCTCTTTGTGTGTCATATAGTTGTTCCCCTTCACTTAAGAGTTTTCTGTTCTAAAATATGAGATATATGCAATTCCATGTGAGCTGTAAGTTCCTTTTTAATGTTATACTTGTTGTTCATGGATTCTTCGACACGTCCCTTCCATTTTTCTTTATTCATTATTTTTGTATGTTGATGTTGCCTAGCACGAGGATCTCTCTTTTAAAACTTTGGATTTTGATGCATATGTTGTAAAACCTTTATGATATTGCTATCTTTCAGACTATAGCTCCCATTTGATATTCGTTAAATATGATGGATGTATAAATTATAGCTATACATATTGTTTATGGGGAAGGATATTGTGATAACCAAAGTTGTGTTACTACCAAGTGACTACCAATCAATCTCACCGTTAGATCGATTATGTTGATCCAACGGTTATATTTATTTCCATCTTTGTATGGTCATGATTTCCCATATTTAAAGTGAAAGTATTAAATATGTGAAATCATAACCATACAAAAGGTGAAAATAAATATAAAGTATTAAATTTGGGAAATCATGACCATACAAAGATGGAAATAAATATAACCGTTGGATCAATATAATCGATCTAACGGTAAGATTGATTGGTAGTCACTTGGTTGTAACACAATTTGGTTGTCACAATATCCTTCCCCATTGTTTATTATACATTTTGGATTGATTTTATGTTATTTATCCTCTGTATTTTTCCTTCATTTTCTTTGTCATTGGAATTCTTAAATTTGTCATTTTCAGGTTAGGTTTTAATTTAAGAGGAAATATATGATAGTAATGAGAATGCCACAACAAGCAAATTGTTAGTTTTGGCTGATGGTTTTATTAAATAATTAATATTCTTGGAGCATGTGGCACATAGACATCGGAATTTTTGGGTGTAGAGAGTAAGGAAACTTGGTTAAATTGAGGAGAGTAAGAGAAAGATTATTAATGTTCGATATTGAAAGTTATGAAAAATGCAGTTAAAAGGGTTAAGTAGAGAACCAAACCTGAGATAAGGTTTATTTGTTACAATATACATTATGTACGTAAGTCATGTATGCGTAGGAAGGATTCTATTCAGCTATTGTAAATTTTTGGTACTATGTTTTGACTATGCTACATATTTTTATGCAGACCTGAATCATTGGGTATAGTTGTTGGTATTGTCTTCTTGGTTGTGGGAATCTTATTTCAGTATTTTAACTTCACAGCAGATTCAAATGTAAGTATATATTGTAAGTTACAGTTATGGTAATCTGATTGTGACTATTTAGTTCAGCACTAATATCTTGGGATTGATATCAATAGAAGAATGGAGCATTTTATTTATGAAAAATTTTAATTTTGCAGTGGCTTGTTGAGTACAATGCGGCATTAGCATGCATCTGTTTCATGACATTGCTTGGATTTGTTGACGATGTCCTTGATGTCCCATGGAGAGTGTGAGTATATAAGTTTTCATTATTTGCTTCCAGGATTTGTGCTTGCCAACTAATGCTAGAATAGTTTCTTTTTTGATTTTATGTCAATGTGAAGAACAGAAAATTACTGCTCCCATCAATTGCTGCACTTCCTTTGTTAATGGCATACGCTGGACACACAACTATAGTTATACCAAAGCCACTTGTCCCACACATTGGGATGGAGGTTTTGGATCTTGGTAAGTTTTCCACACTTAATGCAGATGACCCTTGAGGAGTTTACTAATTACTGTAGAGGTTCACTATTTTTACTATTTTTTGAGGCAGGATGGATATATAAACTGTATATGGGGCTATTGGCTGTTTTCTGCACAAATTCCATCAATATACATGCTGGATTAAATGGCCTTGAAGTTGGGCAGACGGTGGTTATCGCAGCAGCTGTAAGTATCAAAGCTTGTAAAAGTAAACAGATTCCACTTTGGTCAAAGAAAATGATACATACTGTGGGTTTGCAGATCCTCATACACAACATTATGCAAATTGGAGCATCAACAGATCCTGAATATAAGCAAGCACATGCATTCTCTGTTTACTTAGTTCAGCCCTTGCTAGCTACTTCTTTGGCTTTACTTTCTTATAACTGGTATTAAATACTGCATCTGTGTCATTTTGTTGAAACCTTTTTCACATGATCAAGAGTAGTTTACTAACACTCTGTTGTCCTTCTTGTTCTAGGTATCCTTCTGCAGTTTTTGTGGGTGATACATATACATACTTTGCTGGAATGACTATGGCTGTGATTGGTATTTTAGGCCATTTTAGGTATGTCCCTACTTTACCTGACAAAAATTCCAATAGGGCTATTCTCTTTGTGTGTGTTTTCGGTGCTAACTAGGTATAGATATATACAGGGGACTATAAATTTGGCACATCTAGTCTTGCTTTCTGCTCTAAAGGATCAATCGTGGAGACACATATATGGTCAATCTTCATTTTCATAAGTTGAAACTGGCTGATCAATATTTCTTTTTTCTGGTCTCACTTGAATCTTTATATTACTCTAAGAGTACTTTGGTGAATGATTTTGCAGCATTTTATAAGAAAACCCACCATTTTTCACTATGTATGATAAATCTAAGATAATTAACTGTGAACAATGGACCATGGGATTTTCATCTCAACCATAATGAACAAGAAAATAGAGAACTTGTAATAATAACTTTCCAAGTCTATTTCTACTGCATATAACAATAGCAAAAGATAGTTTGAGAAACCTCATTTTCCTTGTAACATCTTACATCCATTTCCTATTGTTAGATCAAAATCAAATCAACTATAAAGAAACGGCATCAATTGAGAGCCGTTCCTTTGATTATGATCTAATAATAATAAAATGATTGTAAGGAAAATGAGGTATAAGTACAACCTGCCCCCTATAAATAATTATTTCATTTTTCCCTGATTACTCTCATTCCCCTTCATACTTCTCAAAGTTTTCCTTCGTCCATAAAATATATATGGTTATTGAATAAAGTTCAATAAAAACAGGAAAATCAAATAATCTGACTTTTTGAGCTTTGTTTCAAACATTACAATATATGCCTTCACAGATGACCTGATTCGCCATCTACTAGATCTGGACAAGAGAAAAGCTTACAGTATAATGATAAATGTTAGCGCGTTTGTATCAATCCATTCCATTGAGATTTATGAGCTTGCATTACTGTGATCATTGATTGCCTGGTAATAATTTTATTCTCTATTAATTTGTGCTTACAGTGAAACACTCTTGATTTTCTTCCTACCTCAAGTTTTGAACTTTCTCTTATCACTCCCCCAGGTTGGACACTAACAGAATCTCTCCATGTTCTGAATTTGTGATAAATTAAAACCCTTCTGAATATGTCTGACATAAAATACGTTTTTCCAGCTTTCTGGCTTTATTCCATGTCCACGTCATCGTCTGCCAAGGTAGGCTTTGACAGATGTATCCTAGTGATTGTTTCAGGGATGTTGCATGTACTTGTTTGGTTAAAACCTCATGTATCATCTACTCATTCAGGTTTGATCCTCAAACTGGACTACTGACTGGGACAAATGATGGGACACTTGTTAACTTCTTCCTAAGAAATTTAGGCAGGAAGTCCGAAAAGACACTTTGTATTTATCTTCTTGCTTTCCAGGTGATTTCCTCAATTTGTTTTTCTTTCTAACTCGGCATTCATTTTAATTTTAATTTTCCTTTTCTTTTTTTGGTTTTTCTTTCCAAGTTGCACTTGTGTTAAGTTCAGCAATATGTTTTGTGTTATTCATGCAATCATGCTAACCAGTGGTTCAGATTTCCTTATCCAGTTTCACAGATAATGGTGAACTTGCTTTATTTTGTTAGGGTCTTGGGCAAAAAATTACCTAAACGGCTTAACCTGTTTAGAAGTCCATTGTTTCTTATCCTGAGTTTTTCATGTTTATGTAGTTGATTTAATTTTTCATGTAAAAAGAAAGGCCTAACATAAAATTTATTGTGAGATTTGCATATTAATTGACCTCTTTATTTATTTATTATTGAGGGGGGTGGAGGGTTACTGAAGATTTGCACATTCCAACTAGATTACAAATCACATTCTTCATTTTCTTTTTTTGACTTGGATTGGATGATTAGTAGAAGTGATAAAAAAAATTATCCAGTTTCCATATCAATTTATAACGCATTTTGAGTTTTAACCTATGATTGTGATGCGGATACATTATGCATTGATTTTCAGTGGATACTACTACAGTTGGAATTTTGATATCATGATACATTGTTCTTATATTCTGTCTTTCTTTGGACAGGCCATTGCATGCTGTTTCTGTTTCATGCTGAGGTATTTACTTGCTGGTTGGTACAAATGAAAGCACGAAGTTGATAAAAGAAATATATTGATGAGAACCACCAGAGACAGAACTTGTTGTATTTATCATTTTTGTAGAAAAACTGTTTCTTGTGAGCATAGGGAAATAGGTTTTGGAGGGGAAGGAATTTCATTTTTGTTATTTAAATGTTGTGTACTAAATATCAACTTAAAGAAATAGACGAAGTGAATTTTCTCTGCAGAACATGAGTAACTATATTTTATATGATCCCTTAAGAATCTATTATTATTATTAGGGTTTTATAATTCTAATTCAACATGAGAATTCAAATTTTCTTACACACTCTTCGATTTTCGTGCTGACATGAATCCCACATATAATTTTTTCTAACACATGAGTTTTACATGCTTTTTATTTTTGTAACATAAAATTTCAATTCTTTTCAACATGAGAATTATAAAACCCTTATTATTATGGCAAAAAGTTCAAGACAATAGAAGTTGACTGCTACTTAAACCCTGCCATGGCTGCATGCTTGCTTCTCATTTTGGTTGTGAAAATCCCCAACCAAAGTTACCCTTCAATTGAATCATCAAAATTTGTTCAAGAAGCAATACAGGATGCTACATAAACATTGAATTAAAAGACCCATTTACTCATTGCTGAATCAAGTGACAGAATAATAGTATTTTTCCTGTTTTCAACCTTTAGTTTCAGTCACTCAATTGCGGAATTAGTTGGGGGACTTGATTTAATGATACAACAAGCAAATGAAATCTTTCCAATGTAATATATAATCACTAAAAATCCAAGCTACACAATCAGGCTACGCTGCTGTTTCTAACAAAACTGATGAATCTAATTCCCACCACCAAAGTCCTTTAATAAATGGCGTCCCATCAAAGTAGCTTAATCAACATCCATAGCTTGTTCACTAGTCATGTTGCTGGACCACAGCTTTATGGTGCGATCATGGGAGACAGTAACAATATACCCGCCATCTGCAATCAATTAACAAGACATGCCAAAATCAGAAAAGACAGACTCAGCAGGCAAAAAATAATATTGACACAAACCAACAATGCTAATGGCTAAGTAACGGACAGGCTAACGATTGTCGTTTGAAGTTTTTATACTGTGCTACAGGAAATCTGGTATTTGATATAAAAAGGCACAATATATGGTCATCCGAAGAAGAATGAAGACCAATAAACCATGCAAATCAGGCCATAGGAGAAAAAAGTTTCTAAGAATAACAGCTGGCACTGTACATATATACTGGAAACATATTTTCTTTGCACACTGTTTTAATTTCTTCCTTTCCTTTAATTTTGGCAACAGAACTTCTTAGTCCATGGCAATAAATAAGGAAATGAATGCAGAAGGAAAACCTGAGAAACACAAAACAAAAATGTCCCCTACTGGATTTGCATTTTTGAGTTTTATTGAATTTTCCATGAAATTTGGGATTTTTTTAATCCACTAAATTGGTTTACAATGACAATTGCCCATTGCATGTACTAAAAAAAAGGAAAAAAAAAAAGCATTGCAACACATCATTTGCTTTTTCTATTCATTAAACAAAGTATTCACATATATACATTACCGTTTCAAAAAATCCACTAGTTACTTTTTAATTCATCATTTATAATTTGAGGACAGGACATAGGGGTGAACATCAAACACATAATGGAACAACACATAAACAAGCAAAAAGTGTATTAAATCAGAGCTATGAATGGATAATTCCTATCTAAGATAGAAATTCTACCTCGAAGAACATCCAGAGAAGTATCTTTTGCTTCATGCCCAGATAGTGTCTTCACAGGCTTAAAGTCACGGGCTGACCAAACCTGGAGTTAAAACATAAATACAAATAAGTATACTGAAATGAGAATAAACTACTAAACAACCTTAAAACTTCTCTTCAATAAAAGATTGTTGTTTTAGGTAGAAATAGAATGCATACCTTAGCTGTCATGTCATATGAGGCAGTTACCAAAAAGTAACCCTCTTGTGGCTCAAATTTAACTTGTGATATTAAATTAGAGTGAGCAGGAATGGTGTACAAGGATTTCTTCTTCCTCAAATCCCAAATGCGACAAGTGTTGTCTTCACCACCCGTGGCTAAATGGTATCCATTAGGTGAAAAACTGATGCCGAGAACCTTAAAACAAAATACTATCAGTCAACCTTATGAAATGTCAGTGTGAAATCATGATCTTGAGAGAGAGAGAGAGAGAGAGAGAGAGAGAGGAGGAGGAGGAGGAAGAGGAGGAGGGGGAATCTTTAATGTCTCACCGGCTTGACATGACCTTCCAGTGCAAGAATACTTCTCCCAGTTCGGAGGTCCCAAACACGAGCCAGAGCATCCAGTCCACAAGATGCAGCTAATGATCCATCGTGGTGGAAAGCTAAACCATATATACTTCTACTATGGCCTTCTTGAAGAAGCAACTCCTCTCCTGTTTCTATGTCCCACAATCTCCATGTCTTGTCAAAGCTAGCAGTGCCCAGATACTTCCCTGATGGATGGAAGGCAATGCGTGCAAGACGGTCAAGATGACCCTCAAATGTCTTCAAAAGGGATCCTTGATCATTCCAATACCTAGCAGTCCGATCAGCAGAGGCAGTTGCTATATGATTATGCATAGGTGAATAAGCAACATCAGTAGCACGCTCGGTGTGCCCCTTAAAGGTAGAAAATTTTCTTACTTTAGGCATGCTCCACAACTTGGCAGATCCAGTTAGAGAACTACAAAACCAAAACAAGTTAGTAGACTAGACTAGAATGGTTTCAAAAGGCAAGGAAAAGTAAGGCTTAAGTTGCACAACATTCAACGACATACCAAGTAGCAAGCCATTTTCCATCGCGTGAGAAGGAGCAACCTGAAAGTGGCCGATCATCTCCAATTTCACTGAATTCAAGACTCAGATTATCAGCCTGTTTCAATGCCCAATCCATCTCTGCATCTGTATCTTCATCTGGATCATCTTTTTTTCTCTGGGCACGTTGAATACGCAATGCTGCCCTTACTAAAGAATATTTAGCAATATCAATTCTGGCATCTAGGAGAGACTGTGACCCTTCAGTGTAAAAAGGATATTGCAGTTCTTCATCAGCCTCATCTTTTGGAGCAGAAGCTGCTGCCTCTTCATCCTCAAGAGCTTTCATCAGCCTTTCAAGTTGTCCATCAGTATCATCTAGCTTTACCATAATCATCCGCAACCTGTCTCTTCTCTCCATCTCCCTCTCACCAAAGAGAGTTACGGGCTCACCAAGATGGCGAAGACGAGCTCGCACAGCCATATCATTTGTAGGAACAGTGACAGCAGCAGAACGCCTCCTCATCATGAGTTCTTGCATTACTTTTTCCTGCCGCTCTCTTACCAGTCTACTCTCTTGCGATATCTCATACTCCCCTGTACCCTGGTTAATTCTGGTGTCCGAGCCATCATGATCTGAATCAGAATCACTTGATCCAACCTCGCCATTTTGTGGCACAGGTGGCCTAATAACTGGTGGCTGAACTGGAAGTGGAGCCAGTGGCCGGACAGCAAGAGAGGGAGGAATTGTAGGGATTGGTGCTAGAGGAGGTACAACAGAAGGCGGAATAACTGGTGGTAAAATAGGTTGTATTGGATGAGGCAATGTTGTTGCGTTGACCGGAGAAATCGGGTTTTGACCATCAGAGGTCGGTATAGAGGCTTCTGCAGTAACATTCGATGTAGTATTTTCCATCTCCACTTCCATGATTCCTAGCCAACAAAATAACCAATACATATAAAATCAAACTCCAGTATTTTCAGCTAATCATCATTAGCATCACCTGCCATAATCCTTTAAGTACCCAAATCCAATAATTATATGCATAAAAGACATTAACACACAAACTACCGCTCATTAAAAAAACAGATACACAGAAAAATTACAAGTAATTGCCAATGTCTCATATCTTGAATTGAAAGAAACACATTTGCAAATCAGACTGAGTTTAACATAAAAACCACTTAAACAAATACATAAATAGATAGATAGATAAAATCCTCAAGCAAAGATTTATTAAATTCAAATATGCTCTTTCTATCGTGATTGTATGATAACTCATGCTGTTTTAGAGTAGTTATTTACTCAGTGCGTAACATCCACATTTAGCACACAAAGAATAGGGTTGATTACAAGAAATACACATCAGGAACAAAACAAATTATAGAATCATCAAAATGAAAAGTTCTACTGAATAACTCCACATTAAATTACAGGAACAACCTTAATATTACTATCAAGACTTGGAATTTTAATTTACTAGCTTTCTCAAGAATTCCAATGCCAAAGAGATATAAAACCCCAAAATGCTTACTAGAATAAACAAACCCTAAAATATCATAGTGTATAGATAATATAGAAAAAAAAAAATTGTAGCTTATTCAGTGACCCTTTTAAAGCACAATGCTCTAGTGAGGGGTGGAAATTCAACTTGGGAGTGAAATGTCAAATGGGTAGTCGAGGATACACAAGGTTATTGGATTGTTTATTGAACAAAACAAAGAAAAGTAATAGGCAGAGAGAGTTACCTGAGGTGGTGGAACGGGGTCTCCTTCTGCTGCAAAGGGGCTTTGCTTGAGGGTGGTATTGGTAGTGGTGATGAGTGATAAACGATTGGAATGAATAAAAGAGAAGGAAATTTCGTCGCAAACAGGCTCACGAAATATGCCTCTTAACAGTAACCGGAACTGGAAGGCTCATCCATAAATCAATATTACTAAGGGAAAAATACAAGCATCATGAAATAGGAAAATTCTCAACTTTCCTACACATTCAATATAATGTGGACCCACTTCAATTTTTTTATTTTTTATTTTTTTTTCTGTACAATGGAGCACAATATTTTTGTGTATGTGACATGACACAAATGATATGTTACATGAAGAATGATTATTCCTATTATTAAACGGGATAGACATCATTGCTATCAAATATTGTGATTATTAATGTGATTATTATATATTTTTCATCAATTAATATTTATTATTTTCACAAATTAAATTTATTAATAAATTATTAATTCATAGTAAATAATAATTAATTATTGACGGAAATCAATAATTAAGATATAATAATAATATTATTAATAATATTACTTGATAATAACAATATCATATCGCTTATTAAACTTGGCCGGATTACAAATATTGAGCACTTGAGTTATAGATTTAATTGCATGAATTAATAAGTATATATAAATTTATAATTTATATTAAAAAATTATAATATATTTAAATATATATATATAAATAATATTAATTTCAAATATCTTAATGTAAAAATAATAAATTATATATTATTATCCAATTGAAGATTAAATAAATATGTAATATTTCTGATATTGGTGCTTCATATTCAATAGATGACATCTTTAGTTATAAATTAAATCAAAATTTCTTGCATATTACATAATCAACATAATATTAGTGTTATAGGTACATATCATATATAACTTAATAAGTAACAAGTCAAAGATTCAAAAAAATAAATAAACTATTTGTGAATTTTTAAAAAATAATATCCTTTATGAACTGGGTTAGCTCACCAGTTAAACCAATTACATCATCGATTTTCTTAAAATATGGGCTGGGTCGCATCAATTTTATTACTTAGCCAATCCAAAATAAAAATCGAACCGATAACAATCCGATTTTTTCAACACTGCTATGAACCATTGTCTGAAAAATTATAATTAAATTCATTTGAAATTTAAGGTACATAAAAGGGCATGATATTCTTATTTAGTATAAAAATAAGAAATCTTACACAAAATATTGATAATCGATTTACTTGCATGAGAATATAAGTTATACCAATATAAAATATTCTGATACAACATTAAATCTTAAAATTGACTTATGATGTTGTGTCTTGGTGTTTGACCTTTTGACCTATTTGATTTAAAACTTAAATTTTTTTATCAAATGAGAAAATTTTCGGTGCAACAGTTAGAGGTACATCCATGTTAAAAGGGAAATTTTTTTTGAACTTAAAAGGAATCATAAAAGAAATCATGGATAAAGATGGAATTTTTTTTTTCCATTTTAGTAAAAGAGAGTACCAAGTTCCATATTCTCGTAGCACTTAAAACTTTTCCCTAACAGTGGTGCATCGTGTAACTATGACAAACACTTGTTCATCCATGCATCATTAGAGATGGTAAAATGGGCAACCCGCCCCTCCTCGCCTCTATTTTAAGAGTGGGTTAAAAACTCAGCCCTCCCCATCATATTTGGCGGGCAGGTTGGCCCGCAACCTGTTTTATACTGACCTGCCCCAATCGGCCATCAATCCGCCGCACCTTACTTTTGTAAGTGACTGTAAAACTCAGCTCACTCAACTCCATCTTGGCAATGGGGAAGGTAGGCCCGCCGAGCCAAGCCCTATGCATCATGCATAAATAAGTAGTGTGTATCTAAACATATGATTTTTTTTTTTTTTTTTTTTTGTGAAAATCTAAACATATGATTTAAAATGTGCATATTTTCTTTCACCAAAAAAAAAAAAAAACGTGCATATTTTCAATACATATCTCACAATATTATTTTAATAAAATATTTGAATTTTACATTAATCTGTTAAAATACTTTAAAAATTGCATAATTCGGTCAAGATATACTAAAATTTGCATTAAATCTTTTTTCCTTGTTTGTAAGACCTCAAATAACTATATCATGGCCCAGTGCCAGAATTCACTCCAAAGCCCAACAAAAATGTGAATGAGTAAATTTTTTATTTTATTTTTTATAACAGAGTAAACTTCTTTTACTTCATTTAATTTTGTTTTTATTTATCTCTTCATTCAAGTCTAAAAAAAATTCAGATAAATACATAATTTTTATGGGAAATGTTAGTCTCTACAGAAAGGAAAACAATTCTCTGTACACTCAGCACCAGTGTTTGTCTCTTTTTCTTTTTTTGAAGTCAAGGGTCCCATTTAAAAATCGTCTCCGGTGGAGATTAATTTTTTTACCTATTACAGGATAAAAGATATCCCCAATTTTTATATGGTAGAATTCATTATCTCAATCTTATATTTCATTCATGACTTGAATGCAGCGAATAGTAGCATGACGCTTTTTTCCATTCTTTTTTGCCGTAGGTCCGCATTTGCAATTGCAATTCACCCAATTCTCACAATTCTTTTCAATCCCATCACCTGCGAGGGGTTGCACATTGTCGTACCATATTTTTTTACTTTTTTTCTTCGCTCACAAACTTTAGTATATTAGTGGCAAAAATAAAAATAAAACGCACAAAGAGATTTAACCTATAATTTATCAAAATAATTAACTTTTTAATAATTTTAAAATAATACAATTAAATATAATAAATTGTAATAATGTTTATTTTACATAAAAAATATCTAAATTAGGTTATTATCATTTACTTATCACGTGACAAACAGTTTCACTAATGCATACATTGACATGTTAACCCCACTATTCATATCAAGTAAAAGTTAACAGATATTTAAATGTTTTTTTTTTGAATTTGAACTAAGAAAAGAAGTCTCAGTCAAAATTATTATTTTCTCAAAACCAATTCCCACATGCATAATATAAATCATTTAAAAACTTAAAATAAAAAGACAAATCACAACTAATTTTATACTTTAAAAGTTTAATTTGCGGTTGAAATGTCAATCATGTCATATCTATGCAAAAGAAACTTTAGAAAGATGAAATGTTGTGCCACGATTTCCCTCGAAGTGAAAGAAAAAAACAAATTATCTTCAATAAGAGAAGTGTTTTTTCAGTTACGGGAAATGAAATATCCTACAATCCTATAAACGAAATAAAAATTATCTCGTGTGACAATATAATATCTTTTCATACTAATAATTCACTCCAAAAAACTATTAAGGTCATAAAATAAAATAAAAATACACAAGAAATCGTTTTTTTTTTCCTTCTTTTGAAAAATTGTTTTAACTTTGGGCTTTATGAGTTCTTGACAAAAAAATTATTTTGGGATTAAAAAATGAGAAATGTTAACGGCCGTTTGATTTCTGTTTCGGAAAACAGTTTTTTATTTTCTAGAACAAAAAACTAGTTTGATAAGACCTGTTTTGTAAAAAAATGTTTTGAAAACTATAACTGTTTTTTTGTTTTGTTTTTAAAATCAAAGTTAGAGAACATGTATGAGTTATTTTTGTTTTCTGTCTTGGTTTTCAACTTTCAAAAAGAAAAAAAATATAGAAAACAAATGTTTCCATAACTATTTTATAAAACAGTTTCAAGAACAAAAAAATCAGAACAGAATCAAACAGACCCGTTATATTTGTAAACTACACTATGTCTGACCGGTCGTAGTCCAATCAAGAGTATATGATATGTCATATTTAGTATAATTTGTAAACAAAGTTTCTAAATGAATCCTTCCTTTTAAAAAATAATGATATTTAGATTGAGTCAAGATCACTTTTGTCCTTAAAATGCTACTACCTCTACCGATACTTTCTTGATAAAAATAACAAAGAAAACCTCCTTTAATAAAACATAATAAAAGTTTTATGATTACATTGAGTGTGGATCTCGCAATATAATTTTTCCCTTCACAACAGGGGATGTAACTGATATTGTAATATGCATTTAGCCAATGTAATGTGCAAATGCTAAATTTTAGAGCGTAGTGGAGAAAATCACATAGCTTTATGATTAAGAGATTGAAATTTTGGGTTGTATACCAGCAAGTCTAGGCAATTTTGTAAGTTTTGTTTCTCTGTAATATCTTATGTCCCATATCTGAGATGTAAAAGTTCTGGAGCTCGATTGAAATAAAATCTTACTTGAAATTATGGCCAAACTTCTTACTTAATTAAGAAATGAAGGAACTTAAGAAGTGCAGGCTATCTAGGGACTTTGACCATTTTGCCACTGTTCATCATACTATTTACCAAAATGCCACGCGAACAGTAAAAATTACCAAAGTGTCACGCTGGGTAATTCGCTACAGGCAGCAGCGAATTACACCTGCTGACGTGTCGTCTCCCCAGTGGACCACGTAATTCGCTACACAGTGTAGCGAATTACGTGATCAAGAAACCTGTCCGGATTGTCACCTCAACGCCACGTGTCAGTCTCTCACTGGACCACGTAATTCGCTACACAGTGTAGCGAATTACGTGGTCAAAAGGCCTGTCCGGATTGTCACATCAACGCCACGTGTCATCTCCGCACTGGTCCACGTAATTCGCTAAACAGTGTAGCGAATTACGTGGTCAAAAAGGCTGCACAGTCAGCTGCTCTAGTGACACGTGTCAGGTTGTCACTGGTCCACGTAATTCGCTACACAGTGTAGCGAATTACGTGGTCAAAAAGGCTGCACAGTCAGCTGCTCTAGTGACACGTGTCATCTCGTCACTGGTCCACGTAATTCGCTACACAGTGTAGCGAATTACGTGTTCAGAGAAGTCAAATCATGTCAACTCGCAGGCCACGTGTCAACTCCCCAGTAATTCGCTAGACCCTATAGCGAATTATGCCCAGGTGTATAAATCACTCCATTTCAGGTGTGATTCTCCACTCGCAAAGGTTTCCTTTTATGTAAATTTTTACTACTTTTGTACTTCTTGAATCTTCATTGTTTTTCTATTTTTGTAAGATGAGTGACGGTAGGAGGAATGATATAATAGCTACTGTTTATTATAATGGGAGAAAATACTTTGGGCCAAACGGGCAAGTATTTGAAGGTGATGCAAAAATGTTTCGCATGAGTCCAAGATGCAGTCTTCACGAGCTGAAGAAGTTAATATACAAAAAGTTAAGATTACAACGTGGTCAAACTCTTGCTCGGTTGACCGCTAGATGTGCCTCGGGAAACCCCGTGCAATGGGTTGGTGTTGAAATTGTCGACGATGAAGATGTAACGTTAGTAGTAGATGCAAGCACTTCTGAACACGGTGAGTCAAGATTTGTTGAATTATATGCAGAAGTAAATTACGGTGGACAATCCAGCAATCAACCGAGCAATCCATGCACTGACATCGTCGCCGTAAACATGGTGCCAATGGTAAATCCGGAAGATGAGGTCGCGTCCCCCACGCTTGCACCAACAACTCAAGAAATTTTAGACAAAAGCATTCCCGCCCGCAACGTGAACGATCCATCTTGGCGTACAGATAGTTCCGAGGACGAGCATGATGAAGGTCTTGTTCCGGATAGCGAGTCATCGGATACGGATGTCGATGGTGATTTTGATCGTTGTCCGTCTAATGCTATTGCACAACCAATACCATCTCCAGGCATTGTCGGAATGCAAGATCCTCCTGTGGCAGGTACGTAACCATTAATGGTTAATAATAAAAAATATGATATCATATTAAAACCACATTAATATTGGGGTTTTGGACTTGTTATTATGCAGGAAATGATAATGTACCATTTTGGTCTGGAATTAGCCATTTCACGAATGTTAATTGGGAATATCCAGATCAAGAAGTTGATGATATGAATGGAGCACAAATACCTAACTGGCAATTCGGCGATGCGCTATATAAGGACCAAATCTTTGACACCAAGCAAGATGTACAGATGGCAATTAAACAATATTGTATGACAAATCATCGCACAAAAGTCGTACTGAAAAGTGATACGAAAAGGTTGATAATGGTTTGTCAAGATCATAACGCCGGTTGTCCAATGAGGATGAGAGCATACCAAAAAAAAGGTGGCAGCGAATGGGTGATAGGCGTATGGAATAACGAACACACATGTGCTAGTCAGTCTCTTACCCAAGATCACAAGCAGTTGGATTCAAATCTCATTTGTTCATTGATCTTAGGTGCGTAGAGTTATTGCTTTTATATTTATTGAGACTTTGTATGCTGTTAACTAATACCGTGTTGTTTGACCGCATAAACAGAAATGATAAGAGAGGAGCCCAGTGTCAAAATTGGGCTTATCCAAGAAAGGATCGCTACTATCCTTGGATTCCATATATCGTATAGGAAGGCTTGGAAGGCAAAGCAAAAGGCTCTTGTGAAAGTATTTGGTGACTGGGACGAGTCGTATGCGTTCTTACCTAGGTGGCTGGATT
The DNA here is from genome assembly GCA_032173675.1 of Gastrolobium villosum. Taxonomy (NCBI): domain Eukaryota; kingdom Viridiplantae; phylum Streptophyta; class Magnoliopsida; order Fabales; family Fabaceae; genus Gastrolobium; species Gastrolobium villosum. The sequence continues at coordinate 3,146 of JAVKPL010012099.1, read as the reverse complement.
ACATGCTACATTTTTCTCCCGGATCCGCCTATAAGCTGGATTTGCGTGACCATTTCGTTAATGGCTGCCTCGACCAAGCTCACAAGGTATTCAGAAGGGTGTTTTGGACATTTAAACAGTGTTGTGATGCATTCAATTATTGCAAGCCAATAATCATGATTGATGGGACCCATTTATATGGAAAATATCGCGGGACCCTAATGATTGCTACAACAGTGGATGGCAACAATTACATTCTTCCAATCGCATTCGCTATCGTGTCTGCAGAAAATACTGACAACTGGTCGTGGTTCTTAGCACTTATTCGAATACATGTTACGCAAAAAACCGGAATCTGTCTGATTTCTGATAGGCATGCGGGAATCTTGGCTGCAGTGAACAATGTTGATCTAGGATGGTCTCCACCACAGGCATACCATGTGTACTGCCTTCGCCACGTGGCAAGTAATTTCAATCACAAGTTCAAGAATGTCATGTTGAAGAAGCAGTTGAAGAAGTTAGGTATGTTTTCAATTTGTCTGATTGGTACAATGGACCACCAATAGTAATGTTTTTTGTGTTAAATGTGTAGGATATACAACATCGCGCTTAGACTTTGATGCTGGTTTAGAGAAGTTTAGAGAAACAAGCCCTCAAATAGCTGAATGGATTGATCGCATCCCGAAAGAGAAGTGGAGCATCTCTTATGATCTACAAGGAAGAAGATTTGGTCATATGACAACAAATCTATCAGAGTGTGTTAATAAAGTTCTAAAAGGGGCGCGAAACCTTCCAATCGCCTCACTTGTGCGTATAACTTACAGTAGACTGGTGGCATATTTTTTAGAGCACGGACAAGAAGCCCGTGAGGAGCTTGAGAGAGGTAATCGCTTCGCCAAAGTCATGTGGCGACTATATGTGGACAATCAAGATAAGGCCAGGACACATTACGTAACTTCTTATGACGCGCAACAGACAAGATTTGAAGTGCAAGAGTCATATAATGTACGTACTCATCGCGAAGGTAAGAAATGGTCGGTTTCGTTATCTGACCGTACATGTCAGTGTGGTGAGTTCACTGCTTTCAGGTTCCCTTGTAGCCATGTCATTGCGGCATGTACATCGACGCATCACGATCCCACACTGTACATAGACCCTGCATACAGTGCCAAGAATCAATGTGAAATTTATTCAGCTCAATGGTATCCAATTGGTAATGAGGATTTTATACCGCCATTTGCACGTGCAACAGTTATACCAGATGCGTCCATGAAACGTCAACACGGAAGGCCTAGAAGTACACGTATTCACAATGAGATGGATTCTCGTGAAGGCGCAATTACTCGAACAAGGTGCGGTTATTGTAGGCAGGTTGGGCATAATAAACGGCATTGTCCTTCGCGACAACAACCACAGCAGTGAAGCAGTTTCAGTTTTTATTATATGCATAAATATGTTATAGTATTTAGTACCGTCATTTAATATTCTATTATAGTCATGTACTTCATGTGTGCCTTGTTATAGTATTTAGTACCGTCATTTAATATTTTAATCAGTCAAGCCGATAAGAACATAACTGTAATTATAAATAATGCATCATATGTGTAAAAAAATAGTCTCCACCACAAGTGCAAAATATATGTAAATAAGAGTCAACAGTCCATCGACATTAAACAAACTCAACCTAAATACAGACAAACACAACAAAATAACACATCAGTGCTCTCGAGCATGATACCCCGCGCACTTAGCCGTATCATGGTCAAATGGTGACAGCATACAAGTCAACCTGGCCTGACGAATGGGGTTTCGCCTAATCCCCTCAGCATCAACACCATCACCACCAGCAACTGGATCAGCACCGGGATCATCGCCATGTGCCGCCTGCGCATGACCAGGATCATCAGCCGCCTCTCCCATAACATCGGCCAAATCCTGTGCAGAAAACTCCTCGAATGGCTGTGAATGTGGTGACTGCAAGAAACTCGTCGAATAGGCTGTCGGAGTGGCAAGTACCGGAGCATGTGCATATGATGGCTCGCCAGGATCAGTAGTTGGCCTATAGTAATCTGGGAATGAATCTAAACCCTGTGGAGGCTGTGAACTACTACCGCCTGTATACATAGGATATGGCTGAGATGGAAATACATATTGTCCCATAGGCTGCGCTGTCGGCCAAGGTGGATACTGTGTAGCATGAAACCCAGGCTGGGGTGGCCACCAATACTGTTGTGAAGGACCAGCTGGAAAACCTGGGGAATAATACATGCCGGCGGGACGGGGAGGCATGGCAGGGACAACATGTGGTGTATCAGCAACCGGAGGTGTGGTATGGTGAAGCGGCAGGCCCTCATAACGTGCACGTCGACTACGACGCTGGACAGGCGGAGGGTCCTCTGTATTGCGTACCACCGGTCGGGCTGCGGGCTCGCCAGGATCTGTCAATCTGTTCATATCATCACACGCGGCAAGGGCCCTGAGTGCCTCGTGATAAATCTGATCCATAGAGAACGATTCCCGACCCTCTGGCGAAGCCATATGGACCACTGTCTCCGTGCGATCAGCCTGTAGGACATACATGTTTAAATTTGTTAGCTACTATAAAAAAAGGTTAAGAACACATAATTCAATAGTATTACAACATACCACGTGCGTCGCAATCGCAGCCCTGAGAATCCCTATTCTCCCACTGAGCGATAAAAAATGCATGTCTCTCCCTCCAGTCCACGTCGTCTTACCAGTAATGGAAATCGTCAGCAGGTCAAGACAACTAATCGGAGCAGGTGGAATAGGCTGCTGAAATCCAAACTGTCGTAGAACTCGATCCGGCTGCTGATATACTACGACCTGGTAACAAATTAGTGGACAGACAGCGATCCATCTGCGGGCGGTGTCAGAGAGAGTGGATTTCCTATGAAACCAAGGGACGGCCTCCAACAAAACTCACGTCTGCGCATAACGTCTAGACGATGTCGGTACCCGCACATGCGACACACAGTCTGCCGTTGCACATAAAAATTAAACCTGCAAAAGAATACGACATTCAATACCATACAATAATTATTCAAATATTAACAGATATATCTATTTGAATAATTCACAAATGACAACAGTGCAATTACCTGTGTCCATAACCAGCCTCCTCATCAATGACTGCGGGTATCCCG
>JAVKPL010012098.1:0-58819 GCA_032173675.1 Gastrolobium villosum | reverse complement strand
TTATATAGTTAAAAGCAAATTATTAAAGACTTGAAATAATTTGCCCCTCCCACTATTTTATCTAAGTCAATGACCCTTCCTTTTGACTTAGGGTTAATCTACTTTAGATTTTACCTTAGTGGGTTTAAGAGTGCGATTATTTATTTTAACCTCCGTCTGAGACCGCAAGATTAATTTAAATAAAGGGTTGATCTTTATCAACAGTATCTCATACCCTCTCTTAACTTTAGGTTGACAACTCTTTGTCACTTAGTGGTGCATCTCATGCAACCAACCTAGCACCATTACCCTAAGCACATAAGTCCGGCTGTGCCTGCAACTTATGTCTTAGTTAAGCATTAAACCAGCACCCTAAGTGTCTTACACTTCAAACACTACTCTAGCCCAACGAAATAGTGGGTCCCAACTGAGTTGTGGAGCACCACTACGTAGAAGAGTTTTGAGTAGCATTGGTGGTGGGAGATAATCATATGCTTAATTATTTATTCCTTTTAAGGGTTCCTTTTATCTTGGGGTTAATTAGGTCCCATCAAACGCATATTGTAAGTTATCATGCTAGTCGTTACCTATGTCAAACATCTATCGGTATACACTAGTCGTTATTGGACAAACATAATAACCATACAAACGCGATTTGCCTAATTTATGCATACTAGACGTTCTAATCATACATACATATAAACAGTTTATATTGAGATAGCCATGGTGCTCGCGCTTTTGTCCTTTTTGCTTCTTTAAGCAACGGCCGCTTGTCGTCTATACGCCACTAGCCTATTTCTCTAATTACAAATAATTAAAGAAACTCCATAACACTTTGGAGGAACAAAATTACAAAATTTAAATTACAAATATACTTGTAAATTAAAATGCGCGATTACACATAAATTTAAAATTCAAAAAAATTCAAATCCGGGCACCATGACCATCCCCTTCCTGTTTGTACCTGAAAAGTTCAAAACTTGCAAACACAAACATTATATTATCACATAACATTTTCACATGTATTTTGACATTTAACATTTAAACATCAAAATAACATCAAGATTCATAATCTTAAATTTCTCATTGGCCGAATTTAAAAACAATTTCAATTCAAATTTTGTTAATTCTTTCTTAAAGAAAACAAAATTAAACCATGCATGTAGCCATATATCCCTACATGGCCGAATCATATAGGTAACTATATGATAAATTTGTCACAAAATTTCATGCATATAAACATGACACAATTCATGGAGAAAAATAAGAAATCATTCAAGGTACTCTTAGTACCCTCCATGGCCGAATCTACCCTTTCAAAAAGGGTGTTCCTTTTAGAACTTTCATAAAGAAAAGAAACTAAACCATGATGCATAATGTTTTATGAACACAAAATCAAATTTTCATGTTCATAAAAACAAAAACTTTAACACTTTAAAGGATTTGTGATTCAAAATCCACATGCAGAATTTAAACATTAACCCTTTAAAGATTTTTGACCGTGAAAGACTCTTTTCACAAACAAGGTACCATCACCCGTCGATGGTAAAGCAACCGGGCTCTGATACCACTTGAAAGTAAACTGGCCTTTGAAGGCCGATGCATGTAAGGTGTAAAATAAAAATTTTACTGCGGAACATACATGCACACATAGGTTCATGCTTTAAGACAGCATGATGTTACCTTGTTTTGGCCTGATCAGTCAGGGAGATGAGATGTCAGGCTTGAAGGGTTCAAACCCTCTAATGGTGATCCACACCACCGTTCGTCTATGATGCAAGACCTCTTTCTTGAAAGCCACCAGATGAACACCACAATGAGGCTTGCTATGCGCACAAGTGGTGAAGGTGGAGGCCAGGTATCCTGTTTGGAAAGGTGTACTGAGCTACCCTACAGAATGGTGCATAGATGGAGGAGAGTTGGCTTGGTTTTCAATGAAACCTAAGGTGAGGAACATGTCTATTTATGCGCACCCTTTGGAGAGGAGGAGGGAATTCATTCATTCAAAATGAAAAACAAACTTTCAAATTTCTTTGAAAGTTATGCATGAAACAGTGTGATAAGGTGGAGCTGTTGCAAAACAAACTTTGCCAACAACCTCCAATCTTATCCACATGAATTTAAATTCAAATTAATTTAAACTTAAATTCATAAACTATCATATAGTATATAGTTTTCATGCGCATAATTCAGCCCTATAAAGGGTCCAAATACATTGAGCAGTTGCATTCAAAATTTGAATCAACTTACCCACTGATTCCCTCAACCACCAAATCTGAATGGAGGTTTGTTTTAAGTGATAAGATAACACTCTTATCACTTAAAAGTGATGCACCAAACAGCCTAGGGAGAGCCTCCAAAGATGCTTCTTCATCCAAGGAATATGCTCCAATAAGATCCTGTCTTATCCTTTTGTTATGAAACAACTTTTCAAAACCAATTCAAATTCGAATTCAAACACTTGAATTCAAACGTTCAAACATTCAAATTCAAAATTCAAAATTTCAAATTTCAAATTCAAAATTCGAATTTCAAAATTCAAATTCAAATTCAAATTTTAAAATTCAAATTTCAAATTTCAAATTTCAAATTTCAAATTCCAAATTCGAATTTCGAAATTCAAATTCTAAATTCAAATTTCAAAATTCAAATTTCAAATTCAAAATTCGAAATTCAAATATTTGATTATTAATTTAACTAATTAAATTAATTAGTAATGGCTTGGACTATCCAAGCCCATTACTAAACTCCATGCACCACCCACCCATTTAGGTGGGCTTCCAAACAGCTTCTTGGGCTAATAACATTATTAGGCCCAATACCTTTAAAGCTAGTCCATCATAACTACAAGGTGTTAGTGTGTGACCCATTAGGTCCAACTTAGCTACTGACATAACTGGGCTTGGGCCCAACAAGCCCACAACCCAATTAATGACAACACAGAGCACTAGCAATGCTTTGTTGCCCCAGAACTAGTCAGATTAATGACTTGATCATCCTATTGCACATATTTGGTTACCGTATGTATTTCCCTTCATCTCGGTTATCTTCCCATTAACCTAGGGTAAGGAAATGTATCAACCCCTGCGGTTTAGGGTAAGCTTTATTCGAAATAGGGAATCTTCAATTTACTGACTCTAAAGGCAGATCATCTCATGATCTCTTTTACTATGCATAGATTCCCGAGTCCCTGTAAATGTCATCCCGATTTCTCCGGTTTACAGATAACCTAATCTCTCACAGAGATTTGACGAATTCCTTCAGCTTATTACCCTAGCCCTGTGCCCTTTAAGGACACGCCCAACAGTATACCTATGAGTCTCCATGTTTCAGGCAGACGAGGTATACAATCAAAACATGCCTTCAAGAACACAGTCTAGGTAATAACTTCTGGTCTAAGGAAAGACACACCCAAACATAAAGAGATTACTCTAATGACACTATCTGTGAGATTTCCTCATAGAGTCTCTTTTTGGGTCTGTTCAGTGCGAGCTATACTCTTATAGGTCCACCCACGACTTTAGCTAAGATATCTCCATATCTGCAGCTCATGAGGTCTTTACCTTGTATCCATATACAAGTAGATAAGTCGTACTAGTCTTTACTCGAGATCACTGATCCCCAAACTCAGTGTCTCTAGACTAGGAACATATAATTAGGAATAGACATGCAATATCCTTGAATCCTCATGATCGTGATCTCATCACAGATACTCAAGAGATACCTGTTCTATTCCAAGGGGTTTATCCAGTTCATTCATATAATATTAACAGTAATATCGAGACACAATATGAAACTGAATAAATGGTGCTTACATTTATTTGCGACAAATAAAGTTCTACATCTAGTGTCCTTTATTTAATCAAAAGATTGTCTCTAGGACACCCATATGCTAACATGGTTATAGTAGTAATTATTTTCCTATCCCTGTGGAGACGATCTTATTTATCACTTTATTACTTGGAACGATCGGTGCACTTGCCGAGATCGCAACATGTACCGATCGAACAAGTAATAAAGTAGTAAGTAAGATCGTCTCCACAGGGATTGTAAAACAATTACTATGATAACCAGTCCTCTTAAGTTAGATGAATCGATTGTGGTGTAACAAATATTGTAACTTAAATTAATTGAAAAGTAAAAGACTTGTTTTTAGATTTTTGTGAGACAGAATAAAATAAGAATGTGAATGAAATGTTTTTGTATTAGATGTGAGAAAATACTGTAGCCAGGGTACATTCACCAAATGCTCCCAATTTTACTTTGGATTGATTCACAGTATTTATCGAAATTAACAACTCAGACAAATTATCATCTTTTGAATAATTAGTTAGATCCCAATCCCTTGGTGATCTAACCCTTTAATTCAATTGGAACCCTAATCCCTTAGTAATCCCGCATGAAAATAAGCATTATGCAGATAAATCCCACGACTGCAATTCATACAAGTCTATTCCTAGAACATGTATGAATCGTCATCTTTATCTCCTTTCAGAATCAGAATTCCAACATTCCTATTACAAACCCTAATCCCCAGAATATCATCCCCTATTAGGTTGATCAGATCTAACAGAAATAATATCAATACGCGCAAGATAAAGATGAAGTATATTAAAATCAACACATAAAGTGATTCAATCCATCGTACCAATTGTTCACAAAGGGATCATGACCCTGACTACAGAAAATAGATCTAGCCAATCAACATCATGATCGTTGATCTGAAATTCAACATAAACTTAAAATAAAAGAGAAAGAAAAATACAAGAACAGGACGACGAACACGAAGAACGACTTCCTTTCTTCTCCAAGCCGGATCTGCCTCAGGTTTTTGTGTCTCACTCCATAAGGTTGAGTCTCTTATTTATAAGAGACTTTGACCTAATTCTTCAAATTCAAATCTTCAATCCTTCGCGCCTCCCACGCTGACAGCGCCATCCCCGCGCTGTGGGCGTTGGAGCCTCTGGCAAAAACAAGGTAACATTATGCTGTCTTAAAGCATGAACCTATGTGTGCATGTATGTTCCGCGGTAAAATTTTTGTTTTACACCTTACATGCATCGGCCTTCAAAGGCCAGTTTACTTTCAAGTGGTATCAAAGCCCGGTTGCTTTACCATCGGCGGGTGATGGTACCTTGTTTATGAAAGGAGTTTTTCACGGTCAAAAATCTTTAAAGGGTTAAAGTTTAAATTCTGCATATGGATTTTGAATCACAAATCCTTTAAAGTGTTAAAGTTTTTGTTTTTATGAACATGTAAATTTGATTCTATGTTCATAAAATATTATGCATCATGGTTTAGTTTCTTTTTCTTTATGAAAGTTTTAAAAGGAACACCCTTTTTGAAAGGGTAGATTCGGCCATGGAGGGTACTAAGAGTACCTTGAATGATTTCTTATTTTTCTCCATGAATTGTGTCATGTTTATATGCATGAAATTTTGTGACAAAATTTATCATATAGTCACCTATATGATTCGGCCATAAAGGGGTTTATGGCTACATGCATGGTTTAATTTTGTTTTCTTTAAGAAAGAATTAACAAAATTTGAATTAAAATTGTTTTTTAAATTCGGCCAATGAGAAATTTAAGATTATGAATCTTGATGTTATTTTGATGTTTAAATGTTAAATGTCAAAATACATGTGAAAATATTATGTGATAATATAATGTTTGTGTTTGCAAGTTTTGAACTTTTCAGGTACAAACAGGAAGGGGATGGTCATGGTGCCCGGATTTGAATTTTGAATTTTAAAATTAATGTGTAATCGCGCCTTTTAATTTACAAGTGTATTTGTAATTTAAATTTTGTATTTTGTCCCTCCAAAATGTTATGGAGTTTCTTTAATTATTTGTAATTAGAGAAATAGGCTAGTGGCGTATAGACGACAAGCGATCGTTGCTTAAAGAAGCAAAAAGGACAAAAGCGCGAGCACCATGGCTATCTCAATATAAACTGTTTATATGCATGTATGATTAGAACGTCTAGTATGCATGAATTGGGCAAACCGCGTTTTGTATGGTTATTATGTTTGTCCAATAGCGACTAGTGTATATCGATAGATGTTTGACATAGGTAACGACTAGCATGATAACTTACAATATGCGTTTGATGGGACCTAATTAACCCTAAAATAAAAGGAACCCTTAAAAGGAATAAATAATTAAGCATATGATTACCTCCCACCACCAATGCTACTCAAAACTCTTCTACATAGTGGTGCTCCACAACTCAGTTGGGACCCACTATTTCGTTAAGCTAGAGTAGTGTTTGAAGTGTAAGACACTTAGGGTGCTGGTTTAATGCTTAACTAAGACATAAGTTGCAGGCACAGCCGGACTTATGTGCTTAGGGTAATGGTGCTAGGTTGGTTGCATGAGATGCACCACTAAGTGACAAAGAGTTGTCAACCTAATGTTAAGAGAGGGTATGAGATACTGTTGATAAAGATCAACCCATTATTTAAATTAATCTTGCGGTCTCAGACGGAGATTAAAATAAATAATCGCACTCTTAATCCCACTAAGGTAAAATCTAAAGTAGATTAACCCTAAGTCAAAAGGAAGGGTCATTGACTTAGATAAAATAGTGGGAGTGGCAAATTATTTCAAGTCTTTAATAATTTGCTTTTAACTACATAACCGTATATTAACTAAAACTATCTTTACATCCTTTTCAGCTTATAGTATGACTAATCCACTGTCACTGCGTTCAATACTCGATACGAATAAACTGACCGGTTCAAATTTTATGGACTGGTATCGGAACCTAAGAATAGTTCTAAGGGCCGAAAAGATTGCCTACGTTTTAGATGCTGTAATACCCGTAGCTCCACGAAAAGGGGAAGAAGGGTTTGCGGAATTTGATTTCGTAACCCACCAACAGCACTTGGATGACAATGTGATGGCAGTATGCATCATGTTGGCATCCATGTCGCCTGAACTGCAAAAGCAGCATGAGCATATGGATGCTCCCTCTATTATCGTACATCTCAAGGAGTTGTATGATATTAAAGGCAGGCATGAGAGGTATGAGGCCTCAAGAGAACTGTTCTCTTGTAGGATGACTGAGAGCATGTCTGTTGGCAGCCATGTTCTCAAGATGATCGGGCTGATTGAGAAGCTAAGAAACCTAGGCTTCATCATGGATGCCGAGCTAAGTAATGACTTAGTCCTCACCTCACTTCCACCTTCCTTCAGTCAATTCATCATGAATTACAATATGCATGGGATGCAAGTGAGCTTGCCTGAGGTGTTAAGCATGTTAACAACAGCTGAAGTGTCTATCAAGAAGGATAGGACACAGGCTCTTTTGATTAGTGGGCCTAGCAAGGCCAAGGGAAAGGGTAAGGAGCCTGCAAAAGGTGACCCCCTTAAGCCCAAAGGAAAATCCAAGAAAAAGAAGGGCAAGAAGAAGGGTAAGAAGGCACCTAAGGACAAGGGTGATGCTGAGTGCTTCCATTGTGGCAAGAAAGGCCACTGGAAGAGGAATTGTCCAGACTACCTGAACAATGTGAAGGACAAGAAGCATGGTGATGCTTCTGCCTCAGGTATTTTCATGATTGAGATAAATTATTCTTATGCTAATCCATCCTCGTGGGTATTGGATACCGGATGCGGTTCTCATATCTGCAATATGTTGCAGGTACATAGGAGCCCAAGGAGATTGGATAGAAACGAGGTGGATCTCCGCGTTGGTAATGGAGCAAGAGTTGCTGCTCATTCAGTTGGAGATGCTGACCTTATTTTGCCTACGGGCCTTTTATTGCATTTGAATAATTGTCTTTATGTTCCGCATATTTCTAGAAACATTATTTCAATTTCTTGTTTAGAACAAGATGGTTATACTTTCAGTATTAGGGATGGTACTTTTTCTATCATTTTGAATGATATTAGATTGTATGTGCTGGAAATGGGAAATGAAGTGCTCAATATAGATGTGAAACGACCTAGGACGGATAATCAATCTTATCTTTGGCACTGTAGACTAGGGCACATAAATGAAACAAGATTGTCTAGGATGCATAGAGATGGATACCTGGACTCCATGGATTTGGAATCCTATGGACAGTGTGAATCTTGTCTAGCTGGGAAAATGATTCAACAAAAGCCCAAAGGGCTTGAGAGTCATAGGGCTAGTGAGTTATTAGAACTCATTCATACTGATGTATGTGGCCCAATGTCTATTGAGGCTAGAGGTGGATATTCTTATTTCATTACCTTTACAGATGACAAATCAAGATTTGGGTATATATACCTAATGAGATATAAATCTGAAGCGTTTGGAAAGTTCAAAGAGTTTAGGAATGAAGTGGAGAAACAACGTGGCAAGATGATTAAGACATTACGATCAGATCGTGGTGGTGAATATTTGAGCCACGAGTTTCAGGGTTATCTGAGAGAAAATGGAATTCTCTCACAATTTACCGCTCCTTACACACAACACCAAAACGGTGTCTCCGAAAGGAGAAACAGGACCTTGTTAGACATGGTTAGGTCTATGATGAGTGAGACTCAACTTCCAAAATCATTTTGGGGATATGCCTTAGACACAGCGGCATACCTTCTAAATAGGGTACCGTCTAAATCTGTTCAGACCACACCATATGAGATATGGAGTGGTAAGAGACCCAACCTGAGTTACCTCAGGGTATGGGGATCGCCAGCTTATGTCAAAGCGTTGACATCAGACAAGCTTAGTGCTAAGAGTACTAAATGTCTATTTGTGGGGTATCCTAGAGGTACTAAGGGATACTACTTCTACTCCATGGAAGAACACAAAGTGTTTGTGTCAAAGAATGCTGAGTTCCTTGAGAAGGATTTGATCTCTCAAGGAGGCAGTGGGAGTAAGATTGATCTTGAAGAAGTGCAAGATCCACAAGAACAGATTGAGGAACCCGAGTCTGCCCCGCAGGCGACGTTCTCCAATGGAGAAGTAAACACACAACTCCGTAGATCTACGAGGGTCATCCATCAACCTAAAAGGTACGGGTTTGTAATTGAGAATCAGCAAACTGTTGAGGATGATGAACCAAGTAACTACGAGGAGGCGGTCAAAGATGTTGACTCCTCAAGATGGCTTGAAGCCATGGAATCTGAAATGGATTCGATGTATCAGAACAAGGTATGGACCTTGGTTCCTAAACCGAAAGGAATAGTTCCTATCGGTAATAAATGGGTCTTTAAAAGAAAGACTGATGCAGATGGCAACGTTCAGACCTACAAAGCTAGGTTGGTGGCGAAAGGGTATCGTCAAAGACAAGGAGTTGACTATGATGAAACTTTCTCACCAGTTGCCATGATCAAATCTATTAGGATCATGCTTGCAATAGCAGCATATCACGACTATGAAATTTGGCAAATGGATGTCAAGACCGCCTTCTTGAATGGGTTCTTGAAGGAGGAAGTGTACATGACACAACCTGAAGGCTTTGAAAACAAAGATCAGGAGCATATGGTATGCAAACTACAAAGGTCAATATATGGGCTAAAGCAAGCATCAAGGAGTTGGAATATACGTTTTGATGAAGTCGTTAAGAGTAATGGTTTTATCAAGAACGAGGATGAACCTTGTGTTTACAGAAAGGTTAGTGGGAGTAATGTCGTCTTCCTAGTGCTTTATGTAGATGACATATTGCTAATAGGAAATGACATCCCCACATTAAAAATAACGAAAGAGTGGCTTTCAGAAAACTTTACCATGAAGGATTTGGGAGAGGCAGCCTTTATACTGGGTATAAAGATCTATAGAGATAGATCCAAGAGGCTGCTGGGTTTATCTCAATCCACGTACGTTGGCAAGATGCTAAAGAGGTTTAGCATGGAAGGGTCGAAAAGGGGTTTTCTTCCTGTCAGTCATGGGGTACACCTATCAAGGGCTATGTGTCCTAAGTCACAGCCGGAGAAGGATCGCATGAGTGGAATCCCATACGCTTCGGCTATTGGATCCATCATATATGCCATGATATGTATGAGACCAGATGTCTCATATGCTTTAAGCATTAGGAGCAGATACCAGTCAGACCCTGGAGAGGGTCACTGGACGGCAGTCAAAACCATCCTTAAATACTTAAGAAGAACTAAGGATGCGTTTCTGGTCTATGGTGGGGTTAATGAGTTAACAGTGAAAGGGTTCACTGATGCCAGCTTTCAGAGTGACAAAGATGACTGCAAGTCACAGTCAGGATTCGTATTCACCTTAAATGATTGGGCAGTGTCTTGGAAAAGTTCCAAGCAGGAGACAACAGCAGATTCAACGACAGAGGCTGAATACATAGCTGCTTCAGAAGCAGCTAAGGAGGCAGTGTGGATCAAGAAGTTCGTAAATGAACTAAGGGTGGTTCCAAGCGTGGATGAGCCCATACAGTTGCTTTGCGACAACACAGGAGCCATTGCGCAGTCAAAGGAACCTAGGTCTCATCAAAGATCTAAACACGTGCTCCGCAGATATCATTTGATTAGAGAAATCATTGATAGGAATGATGTAAAAATGGATTATGTTCCCACAGACGATAACCTGGCCGATTCTCTGACAAATTTCTCAGAGAAAACATGATAGTCATTATGAGGCTTTGGGCATACGACTTAGGTCTGATTGGCTCTAGGCCAAATGGGAGCTTGTTAGCATATGGGTGTCCTAGAGACAATCTTTTGATTAAATAAAGGACACTAGATGTAGAACTTTATTTGTCGCAAATAAATGAAAGCACTATTTATTCAGTTTCATATTGTGTCTCGATATTACTGTTAATATTATATGAACGAACTGGATAAACCCCTTGGAATAGAACAGGTATCTCTTGAGTATCTGTGATGAGATCACGATCATGAAGACTCAAGGATATTGCATGTCTATTCCTAATTATATGTTCCTAGTCTAGAGACACTGAGTTTGGGGATCAGTGATCTCGAGTAAAGACTAGTACGACTTATCTACTTGTATATGGATACAAGGTAAAGACCTCATGAGCTGCAGATATGGAGATATCTTAGCTAAAGTCGTGGGTGGACCTATAAGAGTATAGCTCGCACTGAACAGACCCAAAAGAGACTCTATGAGGAAATCTCACAGATAGTGTCATTAGAGTAATCTCTTTATGTTTGGGTATGTCTTTCCTTAGACCAGAAGTTATTACCTAGACTGTGTTCTTGAAGGCATGTTTTGATTGTATGCCTCGTCTGCCTGAAACATGGAGACTCATAGGTATACTGTTGGGCGTGTCCTTAAAGGGCACAGGGCTAGGGTAATAAGCTGAAGGAATTCGTCAAATCTCTGTGAGAGGTTAGGTTATCTGTAAACCGGAGAAATCGGGATGACATTTACAGGGACTCGGGAATCTATGCATAGTAAAAGAGATCATGAGATGATCTGCCTTTAGAGTCAGTAAATTGAAGATTCCCTATTTCGAATAAAGCTTACCCTAAACCGCAGGGGTTGATACATTTCCTTACCCTAGGTTAATGGGAAGATAACCGAGACGAAGGGAAGTACATACGGTAACTAAATATGTGCAATAGGATGATCAAGTCATTAATCTGACTAGTTTTGGGACAACAAAGCATTGTTAGTGCTCTGTGTTATCATTAATTGGGTTGTGGGCTTGTTGGGCCCAAGCCCAGTTATGTCAGTAGCTAAGTTGGACCTAATGGGTCACACACTAACACCTTGTAGTCATGATGGACTAGCTTTAAAGGTATTGGGCCTAATAATGGTTGTTAGCCCAAGAAGCTGTTTGGAAGCCCACCTAAATGGGTGGGTGGTGCATGGAGTTTAGTAATGCGCTTGGATAGTCCAAGCCATTACTAATTAGTTTAATTAGTTAAATTAATAATCAAATATTTGAATGTCGAATTTTGAATTTGAAATTTGAATTTTGAAATTTGAATTTAGAATTTGAATTTCGAAATTCGAATTTTGAATTTGAAATTTGAAATTTGAAATTTGAATTTTGAAATTTGAATTTGGATTTGAATTTTGAAATTCGAATTTTGAATTTGAAATTTGAAATTTTGAATTTTGAATTTTGAATTTGAATGTTTGAACGTTGAATTCAAGTGTTTGAATTCGAATTTGAATTGGTTTTGAAAAGTTGTTTCATAACAAAAAGATAAGACAAAATCTTATTGGAGCATATTCCTTGGATCAAGAAGCATCTTTGGAGCACTTCCTTGGCTGTTTGGTGCACAAGTTTAAGTGATAAGGATGACATCTTATCACTTAAAACAAAGCTCCATTCAGATTTGGTAGTTGAGGGAATCAGTGGGTGAGTTGATTCAAATTTTGAATGCAACTACTCAATATATTTGGACCCTTTCTAGGGCTGAATTATGCGCATGAAAAGTATATACTATATGATAGTTTATGAATTTAAGTTTAAATTATTTTGAACTTAATTTCATGTGGATAAGATTGGAGGTTGTTGGCAAAATTGGTTTTGCAACAGCTCCACCTTATCCTCCCTAATCCATGCGCAAATTTCAAATGGTTTTGAAATTTTGTTTTCATTTTGAATGATTTAAATCCCTCCTCCTCTCCAAGTGTGCGCATAATAACACTTGTTCCTCACCTTAGGGTTTTGTGAAAACCTAGCCAACTCTCCTCCATCTATGCACCATTCTGTAGGGTAGCTCACTACACCTTTCCAAACAGAATACCTAGCCTTCACCTTCACCACTTGTGCGCATAGCAAGCCTCACTGTGGTGTTCATCTGGTGGCTTTCAAGAAAGGGTTCTTGCATCATTGACGAACGGTGGTGTGGATCACCATTAGAGGGTTTGAATCCTTCAAGCCTGACATCTGATCTCCCTGACTGATCAGGCCAAAAACAAGGTAACATCATGCTGTCTTAAAGCACGAACCTATGTGTGCATGTATGTTCCGCAGTAAAATTTTTGTTTTACACCTTACATGCATCGGCCTTCAAAGGCCAGTTTACTTTCACCTCAGGTATTTCCACTCCTGCCTAGATATAGAGTTGCTCAATGAGTGAGCAATGAGCCAAACTAAAGTCTAATCGTCCTTGAGTAATGATATGGACTATCCTATCAAACTGAATAGCCCCAATGTGAAGATTATGGTCCCCCAGCAGAGTATAGAGCAGCACTGCTCTTTCCACATTGACATCACTCAAATTAGTGGAAGCTAAGATTGTGGAATTAATGAAGGAATGCCAGAAAATTGCCTCCTTATTGAGGTCCAGCCGATCTAGTTTCTCTGGTACATCCGGCTGACCATGTTTGGATTTCCAAGAAGAGTGAGGTTGAGTGATACCCTCACGAACTATTGCAGCTAAAACAGGCATTTCTTCCCTATACACTCCTTCAACAGGCTGCATCCTGTTGAATGTGTCCGTAAAATAACAGGACTGTGTAGCTTCCCAAGAGGTGTGCAGGAACCTCTCTATCTGGAATGGTGTGAAGGAGACCTCTCTCCCTTTTACCCAGCTCTTCCTTGTTCTGTCTACAGTGTCCTTATCAGCATTTGCATAAAATTCGCGTAAAATTGTACTGCAACTTGCTCTTGGGAACTGAACCAGTTTGTTCGACCCTCTCCTCTGGATTGTCATGCTTACAGGACAGTCGTCCGCCAGAAAACTACTGATTCTTCTTTCTTGAATTATTTTCTTTTTTAAGAACCAGTTGTTATACCGGTCCTGTGCTTCTGGAGTTAGGAACCGGTTGCCATCAAAATCGACCAGAGCAGGGGCTCTAGGCCTTTTCGTCCCAGATGCACCAGCAGTCTTTTTGGCGGTCTTCTTTCCCTGCACTCAGAAAAGTCCAACACAATAGAACACAGTATAGGTTTATTTATCAAGCATGGAAACAACCCAATTCCCATATTTATCAGTTGGTGCAGCCAATAAGTTATCATGGTGTAAATCAAAGTCATGTGAGATCAAATTTTCATGAACCAACAACTTAGCAATCTCATACTATTATGGCAATGGGTGTGCAAGTCATTTACATTCAATGGATAAAGTAATGATCTTGCAAGTAAATCATGCATATCCTCCACACTTTTGTGATACATGTAATCCATTTATCCATAGATGCACATTTTATGGCCTTTCACGAATCATGCATTAGATAATTTAATTCAGACCATTGATCGAACACCTAGCATGCATGACCACATCAACATCAACCCTAACCATCCATACACTTTAGATATCACCAATCAACCGACCATTATAGAATGACCATATCAACAGCCCATTGCAATATAGAAGCAAATAATCTCAAACTTACCTTGTCACCTGCCATTGTTGTTTTCTGTAATAGAGAGAATCCCACAACCTTGCAGCCCTTAAATCCCAAATTTAGAACCTAATGCTAACCCACAATGGTTGAGGGGGAGGTGATGTGAATAGAAGAAGAAGAATGGAGAAAGAAAGAAAGAAGAAATATGGTGGGTTGTGGTGAGGACGACTGAGAAGAAGAGAAAAATTTAAGAGGGAGGGGAGGGTGGCGGTGTGAAGTGAGAGTGATAGGAAAAATAGGGTTCTGCCCTTTTAAAAAAAACTGATTTGAATCCCGCGCTCGCAGCGTGGGTCTCGCACAGGGAGCGCGGTTCTCACTGGCCATTTTCACCCTCTGGCGCTCCGAGCGCCATACCCACGCTACGGGCGTGGGTTTCTTTTCTCACGCTCACAGCGCGGTTACCACGCCTGTAGCGTGGGTCTTACTGCCTATTTTCGTTTTGTGGCGCTGATAGCGCGGTTTCCACGCTATCAGCGTGGAACTCTCTGCCATTTTCTCATGTTCCACACTGCTAGCGTGGGAACCACGCTGCGAGCGTGGACTTTAAGAAATTTATCCAAATTCCCAGCTCTTGTCACACTTAAAATTTTAAAAACAAGCATCTAAACTAAGCAAATTGAAAAATTTTCCACTGGGTTGCCTCCCAGCAAGCGCTTGTTTAACGTCACGAGCCTGACTGGAACCATGATTACTCAAGTGAAGTTAAAGGGACAGAAATTGTCTCCCTATTCACAGGTTCTCCATAGTAGAATTTCAGCCGATTCCCATTTACCTGAAAGGGTCTCTCAGCATCAAGAGGAGAGATCTCAATGGTACCATATGGGAATACATTTGTCACCACAAAAGGACCAGACCAACGAGATTTAAGTTTACCTGGAAACAACCTCAGTCGAGAGTTATACAATAATACCTGTTGACCAGGTGCAAACTCTTTGTGCTTGATCTTGCTATCATGCCACAGCTTAGTCTTCTCTTTGTAAATCTATGCACTTTCATATGCAGTTCTTCTGAACTCATCAAGCTCATTCAGCTGTAGTATTCTCTTCTTTTAGGCTCCTGATGGTTCAGAATTTAAAAACCTTGTAGCCCACAAGGCTTTGTGTTCTAACTCCACTGGCAAATGACAAGGTTTGACATACACCAATTGATAAGGTGACATGCCAATTGGAGTTTTGAACGCAGTTTTGTACGCCCAGAGTGCATCATCAAGCTTCTTAGCCCAATCCTTCCTAGAAATTCCCACTATCTTTTCTAGGATTCTTTTTATCTCCCTGTTGGAGATTTCAACTTCCCCACTAGTTTGGGGATGATATGGTGTGGCTATTCTGTGTCTCACCCCATATTTAACTAGCAAGCTCTCAAAATATTTATTACAAAAGTGGGTACCCCCATCACTGATAATAGCCCGAGGTACTCCAAATCTTGTAAAAATATTTTTCCTCAGAAAAGTGACAACCACTTTAGCACCATTGGTGGGAAGAGCAACAGCTTCCACCCACTTGGAAACATAATCCACAGCAACCAGGATATACTGGTTGGAATAAGATGATGGAAATGGCCCCAAAAAGTCAATGCCCCATACATCAAACAGTTCTACCTCTAATATATTATTCAGAGGCATCTCATCCTTGCGTGAGATATTACCTGTTCTCTGACACTTATCACATTTTTCCACACAATCCTTCGCATCCTTAAAGAGTGTCGGCCAATTGTAACCGCTTTGCAAGACTTTCTGAGCGGTTCGATTACCTCCAAAGTGGCCTCCATAGTTGGAAGAATGGCAATGCCACAAAATTTGACTCATTTCAAACTAAGGGACACATATGCGAATGATCCCATCAGCACATTGAAAATAGAGATGTGGATCCTCCCAGAAATATCGCCTTACATCTCACAAAAATTTCTTCTGTTGTTGCCTTGTAAGGTTAGGAGGCAACTCCCTTACAACTTTGTAATTGGCGAAATCTGCGAACCATGGAAGAACAAAGACTGCCATTACCTTTTCATCAGGAAAATAGTCATTGATTTCTTTTTCCAGACTATCTTGTAACTCTTTTGCCTGAATTCGGGAGAGATGATCAGCCACTTTGTTCTCTACTCCAATTTTGTCTCGGATCTCCAAATCAAACTCTTGAAAGAGTAGCATCCACCTCAGCAGTTGTGGTTTAGCATCCTGCTTAGTCATCAAAAACTTAATAGCAGAATAGTCAGTGAAAACAATGATTTTAGATCCTAACAAGTAAGGTTTAAATTTGTCCGGTGCATAAACCACAGCTAACATTTCTTTCTCAGTTGTTGCATAATTAACCTGAGCATCATTCAAAACTTTGCTAGCATAGTAAATGACATGTAACAATTTTTCCTTACGCTGACCAAGGACTGCACCAATTGCATAAGCACTGGCGTCACACATGAGTTCAAATGGAAGGTTCCAATCAGGAGCTGTAAGCACAGGAGCTTTAGTAAGCTTCTCTTTCAACAAATGGAATGCCTTTGAACATGCATCATCAAACACAAACTCAGAGTTTTTCACCAAGAGTTGGCTCAATGGTTTAGCAATCTTTGAGAAATCCTTGATGAACTGCCTGTAAAAAGCTGCATGTCCTAGGAAACTCCTAACAGCATTTACATTTACGGGAATGGGAAGTTGTTCAATTAACATCAATTTTGCTTTATCAACTTCAATCCCAGCATTAGAGATTTTATGTCCTAGTACTGTACCTTCAGTTACCATAAAATGGCACTTTTCCCAATTCAGAACAAGATTAGTCTCATTACATCTTTTTAAAACTTTAGACAAATTATTCAAACAAGAATCAAAGTTTGAACCAAAAATAGAGAAGTCATCCATAAATACCTCTAAACATTTCTCCACCATATCAGAAAAGATGGAGAGCATACAACTTTGGAAAGTGGCAGGTGCATTGCAGAGGCCGAACGACATTCTTCTGTATGCAAAGACACCAAATGGGCAAGTAAAAGCTGTCTTTTCCTGGTCTTCAGTGAAAGTAAACTGGCCTTTGAAGGCCGATGCATGTAAGGTGTAAAACAAAAATTTTACTGCGGAACATACATGCACTCATAGATTCATGCTTTAAGACAGCATGATGTTACCTTGTTTTGGCCTGATCAGTCAGGGAGATGAGATGTCAGGCTTGAAGGGTTCAAACCCTCTAATGGTGATCCACACCGTCTATGATGCAAGAACTCTTTCTTGAAAGCCACCGGATGAACACCACAATGAGGCTTGCTATGCGCACAAGTGGTGAGGGTGGAGGCTAGGTATCCTGTTTGGAAAGGTGTACTGAGCTACCCTACAGAATGGTGCATAGAGGAGGAGAGTTGGCTTGGTTTTCCAATGAAACCTAAGGTGAGGAACATGTCTATTTATGCGCACCCTTTGGAGAGGAGGAGGGAATTCATTCATTCAAAATGAAAAACAAACTTTCAAATTTCTTTGAAAGTTGTGCATGAAACAGTGTGATAAGGTGGAGCTGTTGCAAAACAAACTTTGCCAACAACCTCCAATCTTATCCACATGAATTTAAATTCAAATTAATTTAAACTTAAATTCATAAACTATCATATAGTATATAGTTTTCATGCGCATAATTCAGCCCTATAAAGGGTCCAAATACATTGAGCAGTTGCATTCAAAATTTGAATCAACTTACCCACTGATTCCCTCAACCACCAAATCTGAATGGAGGTTTGTTTTAAGTGATAAGATAACACTCTTATCACTTAAAAGTGGCGCACCAAACAGCCTAGGGAGAGCCTCCAAAGATGCTTCTTCATCCAAGGAATATGCTCCAATAAGATCATGTCTTATCCTTTTGTTATGAAACAACTTTTCAAAACCAATTCAAATTCGAATTCAAACACTTGAATTCAAACGTTCAAACATTCAAATTCAAAATTCAAAATTCAAAATTTCAAATTTCAAATTCAAAATTCAAATTTCAAAATTCAAATTCAAATTCAAATTTTAAAATTCAAATTTCAAATTTCAAATTTTAAATTCAAAATTCGAATTTCGAAATTCAAATTCTAAATTCAAATTTCAAAATTCAAATTTCAAATTCAAAATTCGAAATTCAAATATTTGATTATTAATTTAACTAATTAAATTAATTAGTAATGGCTTGGACTATCCAAGCCCATTACTAAACTCCATGCACCACCCACCCATTTAAGTGGGCTTCCAAACAGCTTCTTGGGCTAATAACATTATTAGGCCTAATACCTTTAAAGCTAGTCCATCACAACTACAAGGTGTTAGTGTGTGACCCATTAGGTCCAACTTAGCTACTGACATAACTGGGCTTGGGCCCAACAAGCCCACAACCCAATTAATGACAACACAGAGCACTAGCAATGCTTTGTTGCCCCAGAACTAGTCAGATTAATGACTTGATCATCCTATTGCACATATTTGGTTACCGTATGTATTTCCCTTCGTCTCGGTTATCTTCCCATTAACCTAGGGTAAGGAAATGTATCAACCCCTGCGGTTTAGGGTAAGCTTTATTCGAAATAGGGAATCTTCAATTTACTGACTCTAAAGGCAGATCATCTCATGATCTCTTTTACTATGCATAGATTCCCGAGTCCCTGTAAATGTCATCCCGATTTCTCTGGTTTACAGATAACCTAATCTCTCACAGAGATTTGACGAATTCCTTCAGCTTATTACCCTAGCCCTGTGCCCTTTAAGGACACGCCCAACAGTATACCTATGAGTCTCCATGTTTTAGGCACACGAGGTATACAATCAAAACATGCCTTAAGAACACAGTCTAGGTAATAACTTCTGGTCTAAGGAAAGACACACCCAAACATAAAGAGATTACTCTAATGACACTATCTGTGAGATTTCCTCATAGAGTCTCTTTTTGGGTCTGTTCAGTGCGAGCTATACTCTTATAGGTCCACCCACGACTTTAGCTAAGATATCTCCATATCTGCAGCTCATGAGGTCTTTACCTTGTATCCATATATAAGTAGATAAGTCGTACTAGTCTTTACTCGAGATCACTGATCCCCAAACTCAGTGTCTCTAGACTAGGAACATATAATTAGGAATAGACATGCAATATCCTTGAATCCTCATGATCGTGATCTCATCACAGATACTCAAGAGATACCTGTTCTATTCCAAGGGGTTTATCCAGTTCATTCATATAATATTAACAGTAATATCGAGACACAATATGAAACTGAATAAATAGTGCTTACATTTATTTGCGACAAATAAAGTTCTACATCTATTGTCATTTATTTAATCAAAAGATTGTCTCTAGGACACCCATATGCTAACATTCAGGAGCTACAGGTATTTGGTTGTAGCCTGAATAACCATCCAAGAAGCAATAATAAAGTGGCCCGCCAGTCTTTCCAGCATTTGATCAATAAAAGGTAGTGGAAAATGATCTTTTCGTGTGTGTTCAATCTTCTGTAATCTACACACATTCTCCAACCTGTGATAGTTCTGGTTGGGATCAACTCTTGCTTTGCATTGGTAACTACTGTCACACCACCCTTCTTTGGTACTGTTTGAACTGGGCTTACCCACGCAGCATCAGAAATTGGGTAAATCATTCCTGCATCAAGAAGCTTTACAACTTCTTTTCTCACCACCTCCTTCATTGTTGGGTTTAATCTTCTTTGTGGTTGTCTCACGGGTTTGATATCATCTTCCATGAGAATCTTATGTGTACAAAAAGAAGGATTTATGCCCTTCAAATCAGTAATAGACCATCCTATAGCGGTCTTGTGAGCTTTCAAAACTTCAACCAGCTCCTTTTCTTGGTCTGAAGAGAGGTCTTTGTTGATGATTACTGGATAAGTATCACCATCTCCCAGGAACACATACTTCAAAGTGTCGGGCAATGGTTTCAGTTCAACCTTAGGGGCACCAACCTCTACATCTTCAGCTTTTTCTTCTAGCACTTCCACAGTAATTCCTTCTTTTTCAAAGGGTATATGATCACGAGCTCTCAACTCATAATCAATCTCTTGAGGACGCTCCTTCTTGTGTTGAATGGTTTCATGAAAAGAATCAACCTGGAAACAATCATTATTCTCAGCAGGTCTCTTCATAGCTTCTGAAACATTGTAGATGATCTCCTCATCATTCATTCTCAGTTTGATCATCCCTTGTTCAACATCAATTAAAGCTCGGGCTGTAGCCAAAAAGGGTCTTCCTAAGAGCATGGGTTTCTCACTTCCTTCTCCCATATCTAACACCACAAAGTCCGCAGGAAAGATAAACTTATCAACCTTGACAAGAATATCTTCTATAATCCCATTAGGTTTCCTCACAGATCTATCAGCCAGTTGGAGAGATACCTTAGTAGGCTTCAATTCTTCAATCCCCAAAGATTTGTACACTGAGAAAGGCATCAAATTAATACTAGCCCCAAGATCACATAAGGCTTTTCCAATGCCAATATCACCAATAGCAATAGGGATATTAAAACTCCCCGGATCACTAAGCTTATCTGGGATCTTCTGCTGAATAAAAGCACTACACTCCTCAGTGAGTGTTACAGTTTGGCATTCTTGTAGCTTCTGCTTCCTGGATAAAAGATCCTTCATAAATTTTGCATATCCAGGCATATTTGCTAGAGCTTCAGCGAAAGGAATATTGATGTGTAGCTTCTTGAAAATGTCCAAGAATCTATCATAATGTTTGTTATAGGCTCCCTTCTTGAATCTTTCTGGATAGGGTGCCTAAGACATCACATATTCGTGGCTTAACTCATGCTTTTTCTTTGCCACAACCGGTTGCTCTTCAACCTGTTCTTTCTCAACCACAACTTCCTTTTCACTTTCGTGCACAATTACCTCAATCTCTGGTTCAATTGCTTCCTTATTCTGTTCCTCCTTCCCCTTTGTTTTGTCTTCCATATTTACTGCTGGTTTTGTTGGGACTGTCAATACTTTACCGCTTCTTGTGGTAATAGCCATACAGTCATCCTTTGGATTGATAACTGTATTGCTTGGAAAGGTACCTGGAATTCTCTCTGTAAATTGCTTGGCCAGCTGGCCTATCTGATTCTCCAGGTTCTTGATGGAAGCATTTGTATTTTTATTGTTGGCTCTAGTCTCCTCCATGAAAGCATTGGTATGTTGAGCCATCTCATTAGAAGCCTTAGCCATTTGAGCAAAAGCTTTTTCCCACTCAGCTGGCTCTCTTTGTTGATTCTGTGAAGATTGAGCATAATTGTTGTTATTGTTAGATTTAAAATCCATACCAGATCCTTGAGTCCTCCGCTGAAAATTGTTGTTACCACCAGGGAAATTCTGATTTCGCTGGAAGTTTTGTTGTTGTGGAGGACGCTGATCATACCAGATCCCATTCACCTGTAATTGTTGAAGTGAATCTTCTGATAATGGATTAGGACACTCACTGGATTCATGACTTTCTTGGCATTTATCACAAACCAGAGGAGTTGTTTGAACCTTTGACACTTGAAACTTGTCAAATTTCTCACTCAAGCTGTCAAACTTTTTAGACAATGATATTACATCATTATCTGCTGGTTTTATCACTGCTCTTTTTATGGGAGCTAGTACACTTTCATTCTCATTCCGTGCAAGCTTTTTGATCAAATCAATAGCTTGCTCGGATGTACTCTCCCGGATAGAACCTCCAGCGGCACTATTTATTATCATCCTTGTTTCAGGAGTGATTCCATTGAAGAATATTGCCACTTTTCTATCATCATCTCCTTCATAATGTGCACACTTCCTGTTAAGTTCCTGGAATCTGTTCCATGTTGCACAAAGTGATTCTCCTTCCAGCTGGCGAAAATTTGTGATTTCATTCACCAGCTGATTATATTTCTCCATGGAAAAGAAATGAGCAAAGAATTTGCTTGACAAATCTTCCCATGTAAGGATGCTATTTGCTGGCTGTCTTTCAATCCATCTCAACGCTTTTCCCTTAACAGCAAAAGGGAACAACCGGAGCCTGATAGCATCGGTAGATACTCCATTGTGCTTAGTTGTATCACAGACCATCAGGAATCGGTCTATGAATTCATGAGGATCTTCATCATCAGCACCAGAAAACTGAACCCTCTCCACCAAAGAAATCAATGATGGCTTCAGTTCAAAGTTGTTGGCCTCCACATTTGGCCTCACTATGCTTGAGTTGGCTCTGTTGAATACTGGAGTCAGAATCGTATTCAACAGTCTTGGAGGTTGATTGTTTGCATTTCCTCCTCTTCCATGACCAGCATTGTTGTTTTCTGCCATCTCTTGAGTTGGTTGTAAAGGTATGTCCTTAGAATCTTCCCAAATGATCTGTCTAGCAGCCTTCCTTAGTTGCTTTTCGGTCCTTGCAATTTCAGAATCAATTACAAAGTCCTTAGGCGGAAGTCTGCCTCGCATAAAACTCAGGAAAATTATTAGTAGCACCTGAACAAAACAAAACAAGATAAAAAGAATAAAAATAAAAATCCAATCTCAAGAATCAATGGTTATTTGTAATATTGAATTTTCAATCCCCGGCAACGGCGCCAAAAACTTGTTGCACCCGGCAAGTGTAACGATCGCACAAGTAATAAAGTAGTAAGTATAAGATCGTCTCCACAGGGATTGTAAAATAATTACTACGATAACCAGTCCTCTTAAGTTAGATGAATCGATTGTTGTTAACAAATATTGTAACTTAAATTAATTGAAAAAAAGTAAAAGACTTGTTTTTAGATTTTTGTGAAAAAGAATAAAATAAGAACGTGAATGAATGTTTTTGTAAAAGATGTGAGAAAATACTGTAGCCAGGGTACATTCACCAAATGATCCCAATTTTACTCTGGATTGATTCACAATATTTATCGAAATTAATAACTCAGACAAATTATCATCTTTAGAATAATTAGTTAGATCCCAATCCCTTGGTGATCTAACCCTTTAATTCAATTGGAACCCTAATCCCTTAGTAATCCCGCATGAAATTAAGCATTATGCAGATAAATCCAACGACTGCGATTTATACAAGTCTATTCCTAGAACATGCATAAATCGCCATCTTTATCTCCTTTCAGAATCAGAATTCCAACATTCCTATTGCAAACCCTAATCCCCAGAATATCATCCCCTATTAGGTTGATCAGATCTAACAGAAATAATATCAATACGCACAAGATAAAGATGAAGTATATTAAAATCAACACATAAAGTGATTCAATCCTTCGTACCAATTGTTCACAAAGGGATCATGACCCTGACTACAGAAAATAGATCTAGCCAATCAACATCATGATCGCTGATCTGAGATTCAACATAAACTTAAAATAAAAGAGAAAGAAAAATACAAGAACTGGACGACGAACACGAAGAACGACTTCCTCTCCTCTCCAAGCCGGATCTGCTTCAGGTATTTTTTTCTGTGTCTCCTCAAGGTTGAGTCTCTTATTTATAAGAGACTTTGACCTAATTCTTCAAATTCAAATCTCCCATCTTTCGCGCCTCCCACGCTGGCAGCGCCATTCCCGCGCTGTGGGCGTGGGAGCCTCTGCCATTTTTTCTTCCCCCGCGCTGCAAGCGCGGGCCTCACGCTCTCAGCGTGGGGGCCTCTGTCCAATTTGTGCTTCTCATGCTGTGAGCGCCATTCCCACGCTGGCAGCGTGGGCTTTTAGTTTTGTTTTGTCCTTTTTTTGACTTCATTTTATGCATTTTTCCTGTGAAATCAATACAAAATCAGTATAACACCTGATATTCAGATATTGGACAATTTTAACAGTTATTTTGCCTTTCTTGCATCAGATTGAGTCACATTCTTCCTCTTTTTGTCTTATAATTCCTTATATGCTGATCGCATATCAACGAGTGTGAGGAATTTCTGCACCTGTGTTGGTCCTTCCTGATCCTGCTGAGGAGATTGAGTTGTATACCGACGCCTCCGGAAAGGGGTTGTGCTGTGTGTTGATGCAGGTGGGGTAAGGTTATTGCTTATGCTTCGAGGCAGTTGAAGCCTCATGTGGAGAACTACCCGACTCACGACTTAGAGTTGGCTGCGATAATGTTTGCTTTCAAGATTTGGAGGCATCATCTCTATGGCATGAAATTCGCCGTGTTCAGGGACCACAAGAGCTTGAAGTATCTGTTTGATTAGAAAGAGTTGAACATGAGACAAGGAATATGGATGGAGTATTTGAAGAACTACGACTTTTAGTTGAAGTACCATCCTGGCAAGGCCAATGTGGTAGCCGATGCTTTGAGTCGGAAATCGGTAAGTCTATCCAGTTTGACCATGGGTGATTATGACATCATTGAGCTGTTTCGAGATCTGAAGGTGACCTCGTTATTTGGGGGTGCACTTCTGGAAATGGAAACTGTGCAAGTTGAAAATGAAGTCTTGGAAAAGATTAAAGAGGCGCAGGTGCAAAGAGAGTGTTTGAACTATGTGAAGAACCAAGATGGTGTGTCCTGGAATGAGGATGGATTGCTCATGTTTCAGAAGAGGATTGTGGTTCCTCGAGGTCATTTGACCGAAGAGGTTATGGCAGAGGCCCATAAAGGCCAGTTTACTATCCACCCTGGTGCTACAAATATGTATCAGGACTTGAAAAGGAATTTCTGGTGGCCGGGTATGAAGAAAGATATAGGAGTATATGTGTCCAAATGCTTGATTTGCCAGAAAGTAAAGATAGAACACCAGAAGCCGTCTGGTAAACTTCAATCTCTTAAGATACCACAGTGGAAGTGGGAGAGTATTTCCATGGATTTCGTGGTGGGATTGCCCAAGACTCAGGCTGGTTGTGATTTGATATGGGTCATTGTGGACAGATTGACGAAGTCTGCCCATTTTCTTCCAGTGAAGGTGAGCATCACTACTGAGCAGTTAGCCAGACTTTATGTCCGCGAGATTGTGAGGTTTCACGGGGTGCCCGAGAGTATCATTAGTGATAGGGATCCGAAGCTCACATCTCGGTTCTGGGAGGCGCTGCAAAAGGCTTTTGGTACACAGTTGAGACTGAGTACAGCCTATCACCCTCAGACTGATGGACAAATTGAGCGGACCATCCAGACATTGGAGGACATGTTGAGGGCTTGCACGCTGGAGCAGGGTTTAATGTGGGATAGGTACCTGCCACTGGTGGAATTTTCGTACAACAACAGTTTCCATGCTAGCCTGGGCATGGCACCCTACGAGGCACTGTATGGTAGGAGGATTTGGACTCCTACCTGTTGGTCTGAGGTTGGGGACAAAGAGTTGTTTGGCTTGGACTTTGTTCAAAACACTACCAAGCAGGTCCAGATGATCAGAGAGAAATTGAAGCAAGCGCAGAATCGCCAGAAGAGTTACTATGATGTCAAGCATCGTCCACTGGAGTTCAGTGAAGGTGAGCACGTGTTTGTGAGACTTTCACCGGTCAAGGGTGTTGGATGGGCACTCGGAGTGAGGAAGCTGAGCCCGTGATTCATTGGGCCTTACCAGATTCTTGGTAGGGTAGGACCAGTTGCCTACCGGCTTGCCTTGCCTCCGAACTTAGCCAACATCCATGACGTGTTTCACGTGTCTCAGCTTCGGAGATACATTACGGATCCTTCGCACGTGGTGCAACCTGATGATGTGGAGGTTCGGGATAACCTAAAGACTCTCGTCGGACCACTCAAGATTCTCGATCGTGGTGAAAAACAGCTAAGGAGCAAGACCATTCCAATGGTCAAGGTGCAGTGGACTGGGCGAACTCCTGAGGAGTGCAATTGAGAGCGTGAGGATGAGCTTCTCCGGCAATACCCCGAGTTTCGAGACATGTATGTTCTGATTTTGAGGACAAAATCCTTAAAAAGGTGGGGTGAATGTAAGAACCTGTACCGTTAATTAAGAAAATTGATTTAATAAATATGAGAATTAGGAGATAATTCCAAAATTTACCCTAATAATTATTGTGAGGCTTAAATAATTATGTTAGGTGAATAAGAATGCTAAAAGTCGCTTTTCTGACGAAAAGTGCAGATACTGGTTCTGCTACTCGGTATAAATGCGTACCGGTGAAGTATCCCGGAAAATTATAATAATTGTATGAATATTCCTAAATTAATATTTAGGACTGGAATATCAAGTTTGAATTCAAAATAATAAGAACTGGTGTCAGAACTAATACTGTCAGCGTGAAAAATGCGTACTGGAAAAGTGTTGTGAAAAATAAAATAAATATATGAAAATTCCTAGAAAAATATCTAGGTTAAGAATCTAAAATTTTAGAGTTTAACGAAGAGCTGAACTAATTAAACTAATACTACTAGTTTAACTTAAGTGACAATATAAATAGAAAAAGAAATCAAAACCCTAACTTTTATTTTAAAACTCAGCGGCTGAGTGTGGCTCCCTTTATGATACGAATGGAGCTGCACAGGGACATGAACAGCCACGTAGGGAGAGAAATCCTTCATCCAGATTGAGGGACTATTATTGTTAGTTGTATAAAGATGCATTGTAATATTGTAAAGTCGGGAGAAGTGACACGTGTGGGGAATAAGGGTGTTATTGTACATTTGTTAGTATTGTAGTAGGGAAGTTAGAAAGCTGTTAGAGAAACTATAAAAGGAAAGGAACGTGTAACAGAAAGGCATTCTGAATAATATTGAAGTTGAAACCCATTTTTCCTTTGTTCTTCTCGTTCTCTCTCCCTGCCGCTCAGGAGGAGTGTAACATTGGTGCTTTCATTCTTGATCTCACAATGAGGGTTCAGGAAGTTGCGGATGAAGTTGCGTCATTGCAGAAACGTTGGGAGGAGTCCCAAAATCAAATTTCACTTTTGGTGGCTCAAATGCAACAAATGAATGAGTCCATGGTGGTTTTGCAGTCGAGACCACAAAGTTCACCGATGAATCAACAAGAATCAGTACTGCATTCTATGGCGTCCGAAGGGGGAAATTTTCATCAGGATCGCGGTAACAAAGAGGCTGTGGATCCACGTTCGTTGTTGAAATTTGTGAAAATGGAAATTCCATTATTCGATGGAACCAACCCTGATAATTGGATTTTCAAAACGGAACTGTTCTTTGATTTACAGAGAGTTCCACCGGAGTTGAAGGTTCAGTTAGCCGGTTTGAGGATGGAGGGGACAGCATCCTCGTGGTTTCAATGGAAGTTTAAGAGTGGAACTATTCGTTCATGGATGGATTTTGTGACAGCCTTGCGTCAACGCTTTGGAGTTTTACCTCAGAAGCACATCACGGGTAATCTTTCCAAGTTATCGCAGCAAGGTTCGTTGAAAGAATATTTTTCTGAATTCGAAAAATTAATGAATCAAACACAGAATCTAAGTGAAGATTTATTACTTAGCTTCTTCGTGTCTGGTCTGATTCCTGATTTGAGAAGAGCTCTGGAAATTCATGATCCTAAGTCATTACAACAAGCTATGGAACTAGCCACGGTGTATGATTCCCATTTTTCAGAGTTGAAGGTGTCCTTACAGTCAGGAACAAAGAAGGGTCCGTATCGTTCTTTCCAACCTAATGAGGGAGTTAATGGATCAGTAATCGGTTCAACTTCTTCGGTTGCTGCTAACACCGTATCTTCTACAGCCAATACCACAGCAGCGGGTTCAAAAATTCCATTCCGGAAACTATCTAGTGAGGAAATGAGCCGTAAGAGAGAGCTGGGTCTGTGTTTCACTTGTGATGACAAATGGACCTCTAAACACAGATGTCCCAGTAAGATGTTGCTGATGGTGGGTGAAGAATTAGATGATGATGAGGAGGAAGAAAGGATGGTTTGGAATTCTCAGAATTTGGGAAAAGAGGATGCAGCTTTGCACTCCTTATCAACAGGAACGTTCCATAAGTCCTTCCAATTTTTAGCTCACATAAATGGGACTGCTATACCTATTTTGGTTGATACTGGTAGTACGCATAATTTTGTTAAGACAAAATTAGTCAGTGAGTTGGGGTTACACATGACTCGAATTAAGAGGATGAGAGTTTTCCTTGGTAATGGGGAGTTTATGATTTGTGATCATAAATGCAAAGAGGTCCACTTGTGGATACAAGGTGAGGAGTTTATTGTGGATTTATGGGTATTGAACTTGGAGAAGCTGGATTTGATATTGGGAATCTGCTGGTTGGAGCAGTTAGGCAAGGTGTCACATGACTATCAGCTTATGACAATGGAATTCCAGTGGAAGGAAAAAAATATACAACTTACAGCCTCATCAACAAAAGTTGACCAGGATCACTCTCCTACTGATCAAGCTGAATGCTGGGCAATGCAGTCTACTGATCACACGGATATGGCCAACGAGGTTAGTACAGAATTAATGGTGTTACAGCCCTCTGTAAATGAGTTGTTGTGGCCAATTCTTTTGCAATTTCAATCTATATTCAATATTCCAAATGAATTGCCACCTTTTCGAGACATTGTACATGCAATTCACTTGGAACCAGGGGCGCAACCAGTGAATGTGAGACCATATCGATATGGCCATCACCAAAAGGAGGAGATCGAGAAACAAGTGGCTGACTTATTGGAATCTGGATTCATTAAAACCAGTACCAGTCCTTATTCATCACCTATTTTACTGGTCAAAAAGCATGACAATACGTGGCGGATGTGTGTGGATTATAGAGCATTGAATAAGATCACAGTTCGGGATAGATTTCCAATGCCAACCATCGATGAATTGATGGATGAGTTGGGTGGATCAGCAGTCTTCTCAAAGCTAGACTTGAGAGCCGGTTACCATCAAGTTCGAATGCTTCCCCAGGATGTGTCTAAAACTGCTTTTAGGACACATGAAGGACATTATGAATACTTGGTCATGCCATTTGGTTTGACAAATGCTCCTAGCACCTTCCAAGCAGTTATGAATCAGATTTTTAAGCCATTTTTGAGACGATTCATTATAGTGTTTTTTGATGATATTCTGGTTTATAGCAAAGCCATGGAAGAACATGCTCAACATCTGAGTTTAACACTGCAATGCTTACAACAGCATAAGTTCTTTGTGAAGTTGAGTAAGTGTGCCTTTGGTGTAGGAGAGATAGAATACTTGGGACATAAGGTGTCACAACAGGGGGTTCATGCAGATGGGAAGAAGATAGAAGCTATGTTGTCATGGCCAGTACCGAAGACTGTCAAGCAGTTGAGGGGCTTTTTGGGGCTCACTGGGTATTATAGGCATTTTGTGAGACAATATGCAACCATAGCAGCTCCTTTAACCGATCTCTTACGACAAGGAGCTTTTGTTTGGTCTGACAAAGCTCTCACTGCATTTAATCACTTGAAACAAGCAATGGTTGACACCCCTATTCTCAGCCTACCAGATTTTCGAATTCCATTTGTTTTAGAGACCGATGCTTCTAATACTGGTATAGGGGCTGTGTTGTTACAACAGGAGAAACCTATAGCCTTCTTCAGTAAAAGGCTGGGTCCAAGGATGGCTATGGCTTCAACTTATGTCAAGGAATTGTATGCTATCGCTGAGTCAGTGAAAAGATGGCGACAATACTTGTTAGGGGTCCATTTCAGTATAAGAACAGATCACCAGAGCATCAAAGAATTGCTGGGACAAACTGTGCAAACATTGGAACAACAAAAATATGTATGCAAATTAATGGGGTACTCCTTTACCATCGAATACAAACCTGGTAAACTAAATGTCGTTGCTGATGGTCTGTCCCGAAGTCTGGAGGAGGACAGTGCGTTGAATGTCATACGAGTTGAACCTTCATTTGATTTGATTAATCAAGTGCGGGTTGAAAATGCAGAAGACAGTTACCTCAAGGAGATCCATCGGAAACTACATGCAGATCCTTGTTCCTTACCATTGATTTCGGTCAAGGATGGAATTTTGTTCCATAAACAACGGATGTTAATCAGTTCACAATCCAGATTGATCCCACTGATAATATGTGAGGCTCATGACTCTCCTGTGGGTGGACACGCTGGAGTGCTTCGAACCTTGCTGCGAATCTCTTCTTCATTTTATTGGGAGACAATGAGGAAACAGGTCAAGGAGTATGTAAACCAGTGCCAATTATGTCAACAAATGAAGAACATGACTCAAGCTCCATATGGTCTACTCCAACCTTTGCCAACTCCGGATGGTGTGTTTGAAGATCTGACATTGGATTTTATTGTTGGCCTACCACTATCTAATGGACTGACCACTATCCTGGTTACAGTTGATAGACTCACCAAATATGCCTACTTTGGTGGGTTGCCTACTTCATTTACAGCATCAAAAGTGGCTCAGTTGTTTTGTGAATTGGTAGTATGCAATCATGGCTTCCCAAAATCTTTGATTTCTGACAGAGACACGATTTTCTTGAGCCAATTTTGGAAAGCTTTGTTCAAGTTCAGTGGGACAACATTGAAGACAAGTACATCTTACCATCCCCAAACAGATGGCCAAACAGAGGTCACTAACCGATATGTGGAGCAATATTTGAGGATATTCTGTCATGACCAGCCCCATTCTTGGTCTAAAATGCTGTGTTGGGCTCAATTCCATTATAACACGGCCACACATTCAGCTATTGGAGTATCACCATTTCAAGCTCTATTTGGCAAGTGTCCTACATTGATTCCACACTATCCTCGGGGCAAGGTGCAAGTGGCAGCAGTTGATGATATGCTGCAGCAACGTAACATATTACTAGCTACATTGAAGAAGAACTTGCAACAAGCACGGAACAGAATGAAAGTTCAAGCTGACAGACACAGGCGAGAGAAGATTTTTCAAGAAGGAGACTTTGTATGGGTCAAGTTGCAGCCTTACCGTCAGGTGTCGGTTGAACGCAGGAGCTGTCATAAATTGGCCAAAAGGTTTTTTGGACCTTTCAAAATTATAAAGGTCATCAGCGATGTGGCTTACCAATTACAGTTGCCAGTAGAAAGTAAGATTCATTCTACGTTTCATGTTTCCATGTTGAAGCCATGGTTTGGTCCCCCACCAGTTAAACCAGTGTTCATGCCGTCTTTCACAGTGGACAACAAGCCTGTTCAAGTACCGGTTGCTATCTTAAATACTCGGAGTTCTGTCATTCGGGGACAACAGTGTACAGAATTTTTAGTTCAGTGGTCTGATTCTCTTCCAGAGGATGCATCATGGGAACCAGAAGCTGAGTTAAGGAGAGCTTATCCGCATCTTAACCTTGAGGACAAGGTTTTGGTCGAAGAGAGGGGGTATGATACGAATGGAGCTGCACAGGGACATGAACAGCCACGTAGGGAGAGAAACCCTTCATCCAGATTGAGGGACTATTATTGTTAGTTGTATAAAGATGCATTGTAATATTGTAAAGTCGGGAGAAGTGACACGTGTGGGGAATAAGGGTGTTATTGTACATTTGTTAGTATTGTAGTAGGGAAGTTAGAAAGCTGTTAGAGAAACTATAAAAGGAAAGGAACGTGTAACAGAAAGGCATTCTGAATAATATTGAAGTTGAAACCCATTTTTCCTTTGTTCTTCTCGTTCTCTCTCCCTGCCGCTCAGGAGGAGTGTAACATACTTGTGTTGAAGGAGAACCCATTGTTGAAGATTTGGGTGCCTTCTAAATCTCTCAAGCTTTCATTTTTATGTTCTCAAAAGAATCCTAGGTAAATTTAACTATCTCCTTTGTAAATTATTGTTATATATTACTCTTGAAATATTATTCGTGAAATTACGGTGCGCGGTTTCCTTACATGGCCGTTGTGTTGTCATTTTTTTTATGTTTCGGTTTTGGTACGAGTGATTTCAAAATGAAATCTCTGATCCACGTTGGTCCAAGTTATTACCATGGTTTCGATATGCGTGATTTCAAAATGAAATATTTGATTCATGATGTTCCAAATTGATATATATTATATATATAAATAAGAACCAGGAAGTCTTCGTTTGTTTCAACGTGATACATATATGATTTGTACCCTGGAGGTTATCATTAGAAAGGAAGGCTTAAGGCTTATTTATATAAATTTGTATCCAGGAGGTCAAAATTTTATAAATATATATAATATATTATTAAGCTTCATTTTAGAAAATAATGCACAGGGAGACAAAGTCGTAAAAAGGAAACATGCTTACTTGGTATGGTCTTCGATAACGGAACGTTATATATATATATATATATATATATATATATATATATATATATATTATATATATATATATATATATATATTTATAAGGTAATAATTATCTAAAATTAAATAAGTTAAATGTTATATCTTAGAAAGGATCTATCTTAGAAAGGATCTCCAGGTTTGAGATGAAAAAGAAAATAATATCTGATTTCCTTGGAATTTTAGAATATGTATATTCATATATACTATGATGGTTATTGAACCAGATTTGTAAGTGCATTGGATTCTATTTATGGTGTGGACCCTTGTGATACCGAGTTCGAGTCAAAGGGCATACGGGTACAGGTAAGCTTTCGTGTCCTCAGTTTAGCCACCGTGTGGTTCCACCATACCCCATGGGGGATGGTTTATATGCATGTTGTGCTTTCATACTTTTATATTTGAACTGTTTAAGTTGTTATGTGCAATGTCTTTTAATATGTATGTGTTGTTTAACATAGACGGCAAGCCTGAGTATGTAGCGTCATACAATATGGTGGGGCTGTGGGTGGGTGCAAGTAGCGTCTTGCACTATCTATAGGATTTAGACGTATTTCTCTGGCCAGTAGAATTGATTTGACACACATTACATGATTATCTGTTGCATTGCACTGTTTGCAACACTTATATTGTAAACTGTTTTTAGAACTTATATTACACATGTAAGTGAGCTTGGGGTGGAAGTTCCTTGAGGAACCCCTGTCTTACTGAGATTTCTTGTTAGAGATCTCACCCCACGTTTGGGGCATCATTTCAGGTTCAGGTAATGCTGGGGTTGATACCTCAGGCGGCAGGAGGTCGGAGCTGACTTAGAGAGTGACTGTTATGCACATGCTGGATTTTATTTACTGCTATTCTGTCTTTAGTTTCATTTATATGATATTTATGTTGAGACTCTCTATTGGCAGTGTTACCCTATTTGTGTGAGCATGGGGGTTGTCCATGCCACGTTTGACTTTGTTGAATTATATGTCCAAGTTGTAATAATGTAGGAACTCGTTATATATAAATATGAGGTATTTCAGTTAGATGTCCATTTGCCTTCATATACGGGCGATGTTTTGAAAATGAAATGAGTAACTGAACTTGGTAATTATAATGACGTCATAATTGAATTAAAGAAAAAGTTTTTCCACATATTATTTAAGCGTGGCTTAATACGATGAGGTGTTAACAAACCGAGAATACATGGGGTGTTACACTGGATATTGACTGTTATTTATGGTTTCTGCTATTATTATGTTATTGTCTGTTGAGACTGATGTTGGGCATTGTTGCCTTATTTGGTGAGCATGGGGTTTGTCCATGCCACATAGACTTGATATTGTCTTGTTTAAATTAAACTTTTATTAATGTATCATTATTTTGGTACAGGGTATATGTTGTAGTCCTGTGACTTAGATACTCACTTTATATTTATATATGAGGTGTTTCAGATAGTTGTCTTACAATGTACACACAGGCGTTATTTTATGAAATTGATTAAGTAATCAACTTGGCTAAGGTTAATGACGTCATAATTGAATTAAAGACAAAGTCATTCCGCATTTTAATTAAGCATGGCTTAATATGATAGTATGTTGACAAACCGGGTTAACACGGGCTGTTACAATCATAGTCTTGTAAAATTCCAATTAAGGTTTGGTTCAAGGGGAGTGATCCTAGGGTTTAGATTAAGGATGATCAGGTAGATCACAGAACTTGTAAAATTCCTCTAGTAAAACAATTTCTTCAAGCTCCAGTTAAAAGCTTGATGATAGTGGAACGATCGGTCTTAGTCTGGATATAGCTCTCAGTGGTGGAGAGTGAACCAGGATATATCGCGGTGTTATCTTCTCTTCCCTTACTCTTTTATTTTCCGTATCATATACTCACTATGATTCATTGTTCTTGATGTTTTGAATTTCTCTAAGGGTTTGGTAATTTTTTTAATTGCTAAATCTCTCTTCCATGTTTTATTATAAAAAGAGTTTTTAAATTTTCTGTTATTTGCAAACAAGTTTAAAACACTATTCTCCTATCTCTTGTGTTGTTATTTAGCCATTCTTTCTTTACAATTAGCCTCAGAAAATAGGTTCTCTATACCACCTAGAGATATAGATCCGTAAATAAAGGTTAGCTTTAATAATGTTTTACCTCAAGAGGGTAGTTAAACAAATAGGCCAGCTTGTTTTAATGGAACTAATTATTCTTATTGGAAATCAAGAATGCAAATATTTTTAGAATCGGTTGATCTTAAGGTTTGGACTAGTGTTGAAGAGGGATATGAAATTCCTACTATTTTGGGTGATGATGGTAATAGGGTTCCTAAAAAGGCTAAAGAGTTTAATGATCATGAACTTAAGGAAGCCTAATGGAATGCTAAAGCAAAAAATCTCATAACTAATACTCTAGGTAGAGATGAGTATTTTAAAATTTTCTATTTTAAAACTGCTAAGGAGATGTGGAAAGTTTTAAAACTCACACATTAGGGTACTAATGAAGTCAAGAGGTCTAAACAACATGCTTTTACTAGAGAATATGAAACCTTTGAGATGCTCGATGATGAAAGTGTTTATTATTTGCAAAAACGTTAAGATTGAATGCTTTAGGTATCCACTATAATGATGAGCAACTTGTCATCAAAATCTTGAGGTACATGACCAAGGAGTGGGATGCTAAAGTGTCGGCTATCTATGAATCAAAAGATTTGGAGACAATGCAAATAGCCACTCTCTTTGGAAAGCTTCAAGAATATGAATTTGAGATGAAGAGACATGCCTTGAGGGATCAATCCAAGAAAAAGATAAAAAGCATTGCTTTCAAGTCTACTATCTCCTAAGATCAAGAAGATGATGATTTTAATGAGGACGAATTTGACCCCGAACAAATGGCTTTCTTAATCAAGGAATTTGGCAAGTTCTTTAACAAAAAAAATCTTCCTAAAAAGAAAATAAGGAGCTTATGTCCAAGTAAGAAATTCAAGCTCATAAAATGCTCAAGTTACTTGTTTTGAATGTGGAAAGCAAGGCCACTACAAGAATGATTGTCCAACACTTTAATCTAAGCCTAAAAGTGATAAAAGATCAAGTAAGGGCAAGAAGAAAGGAAGAAAAGCATATATAGCTTGGGATGAAGACTCCTCAAGCTCAAGTTCTTCATCAAGTGATGAGGAATCAAATCTTTTCTTAATGACAAAGGAAGAGGATGAAGAAATTGAGGTAAGTCCAAATTGCTCTTCTTACAATCCTTCTTATGATGAGTTGAAAAATACTTTTAATGAACTCTATGAAGAAGCTATTTCATATGCTAATAAACTTAGGGCTATTAAAAAGCATAATGACGAATTGTTAGAATAAGTAGCATCACTTAATGAACAACTTTTAGACTTAAAAGATGAGAATGAAACCTTAAAGTTGATTGATGCTAGTACTACTTTTCTTGTATGCTTATCTAGATTAAATGGTGCATCTTCATCTTCTACATCTTAAACTATGTAACACCCCATGTTAACCTGATTTGTTAACATACTATCGTATTAAGCCATGCTTAATTAAAATGCGGAATGACTTTTTCTTTAATTCAATTATGACGTCATTAAACTTAGCAAAGTTGATTACTTAATCAATTATAATAAAATAACGCCTGTATGTAAATTGCAAGACAGCTAACTGAAATACCTCATTACATAAATAAAGTGAGTATCTAAGTCACGGGACTACAACACATAGCCCGGACAATAATCCTGATACATTATTACAACTTCAAATAAAACAAGACATAACCAAGTCTATGTGGCATGTACAATCCCCTGCTCACCAAATAAGGCCATAAATGCCCAACATCAGTCTCAACAGCAACAATAATAAAATAACTGAAGCTAAAAGCATAAAAGCAGTAAACATGCATATCCAGCATCTAACAGCAATATCTAACTCAGCTCTGGCCTCCTGCCACCAAGGTCTCAGCCCCTGGGTTACCTGAACCTGAGATAAGCGTCCCCAAACGTGGGGTGAGATCTCTAAACAAGAAATCTCAGTAAGAAAAGGGGTCCTCAAGGATCTTCCACTCCAAGCTCACTTACATGTGCAATATAAGTTCCAAAAATAGTAATTTCAATATAAGTTTCAAAACTATGCAGTGCAACAAATATTCATGATATGTGTGTTATCACTATTCTACTGGCCAGAGAAATGCAGGAATACGTCTATTACCCACATAATAGTACAAGGAACAATGTTTGCACCTCACCCACAGCCTCACCATCTTGTATGTACCACATACTCAGGCTTACCGTATAGGTAGACACCACATGCATATCATGAAGGCACATTGCATATATCAGCTCAACAACATTTTCAAATATCAAAGCATGTAAACACAGTATGCATATAGACCATCCCCCCATGGGACATGGTGGAACCAAACATGGCGAAACCGAGGACACAAAAGCTTACCTTGCAAGCTCACAATCCTATGCCAAGAGTCCACACAGCTCAAGTCCAACACACAGCAGATCACAATCTGATTTAGGACCAGCAAGCATATCAACATTCATAGCTCGTGATCATAAACATAAAGACTACGTTTTTCCTTTTACGATTTATGTCTTAAGGCTTCCTACAAAGCCATAAGCCCTTAAACACTTGATTCTGACTTAGTTTAATTAATTACAGAAGTATCACTTCATCCAACTAGGGTCCACTAACCCAAACATCAAATCTGTATGAACGGTACCTTACTGTTCATCGCAAACCCAGAATATCTGGATATATATCCGGATATCATATCTGGATATCAATATCCGGATACCATATTTGGATATTTCGCGACAGAATGCAGTTCTGCATTTTCGCGAAGATATCCAACAAAGGTCCAACTTTTAATCCAATAAAACGTGGAAGCATGCATCTTAATTCTGTTTTAGGTCCACATACCAGTTAGTTACTTGTTTACTCATTAATCATGGCAAAACATCACCTTTAAACCAATAAAACTCAAGATCATGGTAGGGGGCTTACCCAAGGCTCTAAAACAGCCACTCAAAGTGCTCTTGGAGCTCACAAATGGTCCCTCAAGGTTCAGACTATGCTCAAGAACGAAAATGGCAACACAAGCTATGCCCTTTGTTCACAAAGAAGACTCCTTGAAGCTTCACAAGCCAAGAACAAGATGACTCTCAACCCAACTCTTCAAACTCAGCACAAGAACCCCACACACAACAGCTTAGAATCACAGAAAGGTTACCTCTCACCCTCACAATGCCACCCACAAGTGTTTACAAGGAAGAAATGTGAAGAGAAACATAAAGATAGTAACTTGGTCTCAAAAATGGAGAAGAGAGCCCAAGGACAAGGTTTAGAGAAGCTGGTCAGCAGCCTTCACGTAACAAAATGCTGATTGCCTAGGGTTTTGGGCCAAGTGTGCCTATTTATAGCGGTTTAGCATTTAACGCGCAGTTTAGCATTAATAGCTACGCAAAACATTTTAATCACAAACTTTAGAATCTTAACCTACTCATTTTTCTAAGATTTGTCATATTTTTATTTTATTTTTCGGAGCACCTTTTCGGTACGCGCTTTTCCATAGGCAGTATCAGTTCTCATTATTTTGACTTGAAGCTCGTTTTACAAGTCCTACATATTATTCTAGTAATTATTATGCACTTATTATAATTTTCCGGGATACTTCACCGGTACGCATTTATACCGGGTAGCAGAACCGGTATCTGCACTTTTCGTCTGAAAAACGACTTTCATCATTATTACCACTTACTATAATTATTAGAGTCTCATAATAATTATTAGGGTCAATTACGAGATTATTTCCTAATTATCACATTTAATTAATTAATCTCCTTAATTAGCGGTGCGGGTTCTTACAAACTACATATGAAAAGTTTAAGGAAAAAGGTTAAAAGACTAAATGATGATTTAGAAAAAGTTACATGTGCTAGGCAAAACTTAGATGTTACTTATGATTTAGGTTATGTTAAGCCTAACATGCATCATTCACATGCTAAAGAGACATCACATGTACGCATAGTTATATAACTAGAAGCCCTTTTATCAAATGAAATTATTATGGAAGAAAAGGTCATAGTTCATACCATTACAAGTATAGGAAAAATGTAAAAGGCTATAAGCAAATTTGGATTGTTAAGGGGACTTTTCCCCTATTTTTCTCTAATGATGGGTTGTTGCCCAAGCCTAACTCATGTGGAACAAAAACCCTTTGGGTACCAAAAGTTCGTTAAGTGTATTGTGATGTAGGTACCTTTGTATATTTTGCCTTTTAGTTCTAATGGCAATGTAAGGAGCTGAAAAAGATACATAAACAATGGTACCTTATTTTTTGAATACTCAAAAGATGGACAAATGTGTAAGGAAGTGGAAGTTTAATGATTTCTTGATAAACAAAGAAATGTTTGCTAATTCACTCTATGTGTTCAAATTTGGAAATTTTAAAAGTAAGG
This sequence comes from Gastrolobium villosum, assembly GCA_032173675.1. Lineage (NCBI taxonomy): Eukaryota > Viridiplantae > Streptophyta > Magnoliopsida > Fabales > Fabaceae > Gastrolobium > Gastrolobium villosum. Next base: position 20,058 of record JAVKPL010012098.1, on the reverse strand, counting down.
TATGATTTCTTGCAAATCTTAGATAAATAATATTTGCTCTTGTGTACATGTTTTATTTTGAAAATTATTTTGTACACTAGATCATTACATTGATTTCACAATGATTCAAACAAAAAATGTTGTTAAAATGGTGAAATCTTGCCTTTACTGAATTGTTTTCGTCATAAGTTGAGTTAGAAAATTCATTTTTCAATAAAACTAGTTGGAAATGAAAGATAAGATGTTGAATATCAATTCTGGAAATCTTCATGATTTTTCATTCATCTCTCTATTTCTAATGAATTTTTGAAGTTGACTGTTTTGTTTAAAATTCTGATCTGAACATGCTTTCTTAAATCTGTTATAACTCGAGTTATACATATCATTTTTGGATGAAAGCAGTTGCATTTAAAATCTAACATGTTATAGTTTAAATATGGCAAATCTCATAATTTTTAGATATCTATGTTGTTTGTAGTTTATAAATAATTCCTGGTGTGTTGCTGAATGTTCTGTTTTCTGTTTAGTACATTTTGGCTGATTATATTTTGAGCTATAGACCTCCGATTCCAATGACTTTTATCTTGTTTTAAAGCTTGAGATATGTACTATATTATATTCAGATTTCATGATTATTGAATTTATGATACTTTCTCAATACTGATTGAAAATTTACTGTTTTGCATAGGATTTAAATGATTTGTTACTTTGATTGAAATTTGTATGTAATGTACATCCTTCTTGATAAGGTAACATGTCAAATATAGATTTGATTGAATTTGTATGTAAGGTACATCTCTCGTGATAAGCTTAGTTTAGAAAATGCTTATGCAAACTAACATTTGACTTTGAGAAGTTTTGGTGATCCTCTTTCGTAATTATAATCATGATATGGAAAGGCTTCATTAAAATTGAGGGAATTTTTGTTTGAGAATTATTATAATCACAATGAATAATGCCTACTAGCGGTGAAGAGTCGTGTCTGTTTGTCAATGAAAAGTCATGTCTGATCACCCGTGAATAATTATGTTAATTTATTAACATTTAAATTCTATAAGAATTCCAATATCATATACACTAAAATTTTCTTGTTAAAGAGAAACATTTCTTTTTCAGATAAACTTTTACCCATTCTTCCATCCATGAATGCATGTTAATTTATTAAGTTTATGTCACAGATAAAATAATATCAAATAGGAGTCATTGATTTTATTTTGATACAATAATAACAAAATTAATGGTAAGAAAAACATATTTCATTATATATATATATATATATATATATATATATATATATATATATATATATAAACGAGTCTTATGTTTACAAAATTTTTGTTTACAAACTATACTATGTTCTCCCAGGAGAATACTAGGTTACACTATATTCTCTCTCAGGAATACATAGTGTAATTTATAAAAAAAGTTTGTAAACGGATCATTCTCCTATATATATATATATATATATATATATATATATATTTACACCGGTGTAATTTACAATATTTAAGGGCTCTAATTTTGTAGTAATGTGAGCCATTGGATATAAGTGGATTAATAGTCAAGATTGAGTGTAAGACTTCTATATATATATATATATATATATATATATAATTTTTTATTTATATTCTTAAATATTAAAAATACTCTTTTACAGTTTTATTAAAGTGAGAGATTTCACCTCACTTAAAGGGCAAAGAAGATTGGGAAATTAGAATGTTTGAAGGATCCTTTTTTTTTAATTAAAAAAGAAAAACTGGGATATTATATGCTTTGGAATTTGGGTAACTAGAATTTAGATTCAATTTCAGTAGACTTATCCTTTGCCATTGGCACTTTGCATTCTGGTAAACCAAACAACCATGAAAGGGTGCGCATTGCCGTTAAGCAAAATGGCGGCTCCACCCCATTTGGTGAATGGCATAAAGTCCTTCCCTTTTCCGATTGCTTCAACTCACTCTCTCACCATTCACATTCCAAAACCAAAAGCCTCCTCAACTTTCCTCTCTACCCATCACCCAAAGCCCCATTCACACTTCTCATCTTCTTCTCCAACTTCAGTTGCTGCCCAACAACAGCAACAACAACAACAAGATGAAGAAGAAAACTTTCAACTACTGACAGCTCTAAAAAGTGATTACAATGACATAATGATAGTGGACACCCCAAAATCCAGAATTTTACTCCTTGATTCATCTCGTACCTCTCTCTCTCTCTCTCCCTCTCTATGTGTGTGTGTTTTTAATCTCCATGTCAGAATTGTTTTAAAAATTCAAACTTTACTTCATGGATGATCTGGGTGTGAAAAGTATTCAAATGGGGTCTTACATTTTCTAAATGTCTGCAGTTTTTTTTTTTTTTTTTTTTTTGTGTGTGTGTGTGTAAAAGGAAAGGAACTTATGTTGCTTGTGGTGGCAATCACTGTCTTCTTCAGAAATATGCCAAGGGGGTGACTGATCTATCAGAATTCCTGTTTCTTTTGTTGCAGATAATATTCACAGCATTCTCTACAAGGAGCAAAAGTGGACTGGTTCCTACTGGGTATGTTACTTTGATACTTTAGTTTGGTGTATACGTATATATTTTAATGCTCTCTTGCGACCCCCAAATGAAAGTGGATGATGCATATTCTGTAACAGAAAAAAAAAAGTAATAATAATCAGATTGCCTAGTATAAAAATTGAAGATATCAAGAACACGATTCCCTTGTACTAGTAAAAGTCATGCTTAAAATGATTATACGATATGTATATATTTAAAGATGTATTCGTGTTTGCTTGGAGTTTGCAGACATTCATTCACAAGGATGAGATCTGCTACTGCTTTTCATATAATTTTTCCTATATCTAGCTTACCGCATTGATTTCGCACTGTTATATATTTAAATACAAATCACTAACCTGCGTAAAGTATATGCGTATTATAGAATCATCTTCATCTTATTTTTTTTGTTCTTAAAATTTAGCTCTTCTGCTGAAAATATGGGAAGTCAGATTATAAGTTACTGTAAAGAAGTTTCTTTTAGGAGCTACGCACGAAAGTGGTGAATCAAGCAGCTTACTTTTGCTATCCCTTTAACCTCTTTGATATAATGTTATAAATTCGAAGATATAAGTTTATCTTCATATATGCTACTACATTCTTTTTATCTTGTATTATCATATTCTTTGTGCATGAAGATAGTCACATACAGCTACTGAGCTACAAAAGTAGATTTCGTCATTCCTAAAATTTGTTATTTGTATGTTATGTAATTGTATGGTATTTTTGTATTTGTAGTGTTGTGTACATAATCGATCAATTGTTCATCTCAGTGGTTTCTGAACTTGTTGCATTTAACAGGATGAATTTGCCAGCTTGCCAGCTATTGTTCCAAAAGGTCCCATTGCTATCTTAGGTTTGGTAATTCATTTACTTTTAAGATGGTGCACATTGTCTTAGTGAATTCATAAGATCTTGCTGGTAATATTATACTTCTTTTAAATACTTCAGGGTGGTGGAACTGCTGCTCATCTGATGCTTGACTTATGGCCTTCTTTGCAGCTTGAAGGCTGGGAGATTGATCAAATTGTAATATATGCTTCTTTTCTGCAATGCATTTTTGATAAATTTGAATGGAGTTTCTATAGTATACTCCTTTGGGAATTTGTTGTGTCGGTTTTCTTATTCTATTTTTATCTCTACTTCAGTGATCTAGAGCCAATAACATTGTTGAATTCAGTGAAACAGCAGTTTTCTTATAAAGCTGACTATCTAAATTGAAAATCCATAGTCAGTGAGAACTTTCCTGTAAAAACAAAATAACCGACTTGGGATTTCAACTTGGATATGATTTAGGCTATTAATCTGTTCTTGAGCTTTAAATTAAAATTATGACAGTACACTAATGCTTTGGATATAAAAGACCTCTTTATTGCCAACTAACTTTGATAACCGATAAGGTACATTTGTGTAGTAATTAAGGATTAGATGAAGAGAATAATAGTTAAAAACTAACAACTTTAGTTGCTACACTTACTAAGCTTCTTTTAGAGGTTGATACTGTCAATTAATTGTTCATCGATTTGTTTCTTAAATTGCGTACTGCACTAACAATTTGCATGTTAGAGCACTAAGAGATCCATTTTATTCTTTTGTTGAATGGTTTGTGGTATAGGATTCACTGATATAGAAGCAATCCAATGCAGAGCTAATCTTATTCCCTTGCCATGTGATGTTAATGGGTATTCACTTTGCATCACTTTTCTTCCATGACCCTTTTGGAAAATTAACAATCTTTTGTCCAGTATATTATCATCATAGAAAAGATAGTTTTCGATGTTATAAACATTTATGTAATATTCTGATATGAGGTTTGAAGGTAAGCATCTTCTTGTAGAAATTTGATATAGAATACATTGGGAATTAAATTTAAGATCTCCATTCTCCAGGATAGTCTTAATGAGATGTTCGACAATGCTCCTACTTTTTCCTCATACAGATCACTTACTTAAAGAACCCTAGTTGTGGCAATTTTCTTTTCTGTTAAAAGCAATATGATCAATGTTTTCAATTAAATTTCATGTCTTGTAATCCTACTAGCATATATGCACATTGATTTGATTCTTGATGCATGCGTTCACCCAAATTTTTTTTTCCCCTTGAAAAAACAATTATTTTAGTTGATTGATAAAGCAAGAGATTTTTTTGGGCTATCTGATCTGGAGAAGACAACAGAAGATGGTGGCATTTTAAATGTTCATATTGGTGATGTCTTCGTTCCCTCAGCAGATTTGCAGGGAAGATATGCTGGTGAGTCATTCACATTGCATATTGCCTAGTTTATATCATTCCGTATTAGCTTTTTAACATCCCTAGCTGGTCAAAATATTTTTTATTACCTACACTTCTGAGTAAATGAAACTCTGTATCTGTTTTTTCTTTCCATCCACTTGTGAAGAAATTAATGGATCATTGAAGCACAATTCAATTGTTAACATCGATGCAGCAACGCATGGTTGAATTGATGATGTTGATCATCTTTATTCTATGCAGTAGCAATACACCATTCAGATGTCTCTTTTCTCCTCATTTACAGTGGATATTATTATGTTAGTATTGACCAACTTATATTTGAACAATTGTCAGGCATTGTAGTTGATTTGTTCTCTGATGGAAAAGTTTTGCCTCAGCTGCAAGAGGTTTGTAGTTGTTTTTCTACATACTGATTTGCATATTTTAGGTCATTATGAAGTTCTTCTTGGCCAAATGACAGCTTGTGTACCTTAGTCAGTATCATAGTAGTAGTTTCAAATTTAAGGTTATGCCACTCAAAAAAATTAATTTGTAAATTTTTTCATGTTTTTATTCAATCGTGCCGTAATCTCATTTATAAGCAAAATTTCTTCAAGAGATACGTGAGTTAATAGTTTAGGTCATTCATTTATATGACATAAGAAGACGAGTTAATGGAATTAGGGTACTCATCTGAGTTTTTCACACGACCACGTACAAAGTCCCAAAAAGTTTGTCAAGTGCAAAGAACTAATATGTGAAGAACGAGAGGATCCAAATCCAGGGTTAATGTGATTGTCTAAACCATGTCTGGCTCATATATATCTTTGTAGAATATCTGGGAATAATGTATGGAGCGAGCCTACAGGTAGTTTTCAGAAAAATATAATTGATATTATGGAAAAATGGAAACAGTAAAATGAAGATGGATGGCACTCAAAAACGATATGCTTCTCTGCTACTACAATTTTAGTTACAGAAATCCCAAAAGTTGCACAGCCTCTGGTGAGAACACAAAAATTACTAATGAAAATTCCTGATAATCTTTAAAAATTTTGTGATCTTTTGTTGTCTTGGTGATGAACATCTATTTCATCACTTTTTTATGTTCCTTATATTTCTAATTGTACAAAATGCTCCTCCTATGAGTTCTTCATAGTTTGCTATCTATATTACAATTCAGTAATTCACAATCAGTTATTCTAGTGCTTCCCCTTATTCAAAAATCAAGGCATGTTTACCTATTACTTACTCTAATTCTGTTTCAGCATTCTTCTTCTACAACATGCATAAACTTGGGATGAAATTTTTGTTAAACTGAGGATTATGGAATCATAAAGCAGACGTTAATCCTTAAAATGTTCCCAAATAGCGATTGAGTTAGATATTTTTTAATTGTGTATGAGCAAATTCTGGCAGTGATTTGCTTCAACAACAATAACACCTTTATCCATAACTAGTTGGGATCGGTGGTAGATGAACAAAAAAGAAGTTACCAAAAGATTGAGAAAAACGACAAAAATAAAATTTAAGTATATTATCCATAAAAAGTAGTACACAATTGCAAGGAAAAATAAATTAAAATAAAATACAAATAAGGATATATAAGAGGATAAAAAAGAATGAGAATAAGAAGGTAAGAATTATAAAAAATAAATAGAATAAAAATAAAATAAAATAAAATATAGGGAAAAAAAGAAAAAGAAAACACATAAGCAAATAGGTAAAAGAAAGAAGAACGAAAGGAAAAAGAAAAGAGGGGGGGGGGGGGGATAAAGAAGAAAAGGACTAAAAATGGACCGTCTGAAACATAGGAATAAAAACGGATCTAACCATCTACCATGCTTATAGCTTTTCTCCACTCCGTCCTAAGACACACTGTCCGCCAATCTATATCTCACTCCATTAGGTCTTATTTTACTACCTTCCCCCAAGTAAGTTTTAGTCTACCTTTACCTCTCTTAGTGTCAAGTTCTTGGTAACAAACTTTTGTTCTAACTGGAGCATCCAGGGATCCTCTCTTTACGTGTTCAAACCACCTCAATGTATGTTCTCTCATCTTTTTCGCCACCATTACTATTCCCAGCTTTCGTCGATTATCTTCATTTCTTAATTTATTAAATTGCTTTTTTCTTGAGAAATCTAAGGAAAGAGAGTGATAATGGTTAATGTATTTGGCAGGTTAGTACCTGGTTGGAATTACATGAGAGGTTGATGACCAATGGCCGTTTTATGGTGAACTGCGGTGGTAATGATGGGGGATCAAGTGTCAGTGATGGAAGTACTGATCCAGAAATTTTATCAAATGATGAGATATGGCTATTGAATCCAACATTGAAAGCATTATCTACTGCATTTCCTGGACAAGTAGGGCTTCTGTTGCTTATAGCATTGTGTATGTCATGGCTTTTAAATTGTTTCATGCATTACACTATAATAGCACTTCCTAGGCTTATAAGCTCAACAAAACATGTAATCTTTATATGCTAGAGTACCAATAAATAGAAAGTAAACCTAAGTCCTTACTCTAGTACAGAACGTTTCTGAAAAGAAATTTCTATTGTAAAATGATTTTAGGGTATTGTGTATGACCCATTATTTAGCATATAAGAACACTCATAAGCAAATGATGGAGACCGAGTGACTAAGATTGTCTGGAGACTTTTTATGAATTGGATTTTTAGGCTGAAGTATAAGGTTTCAAGTCCTTCGGGTGATTATGATGCTTGGCCCTTGGAATAGTGCTGCATTTAGATTGTGATAGGATATCAAGGGTTCTTTATGCCTCAAAATTTCTTGCTCTGGTGATAATGTTATACTAATAAGATAAAAAAAATACACAGATAGTTTGCTATCAAATACTTACACTGCTGGTATAATCGGATCGTGCATGATTTGAAATTTGGCTCCTTGATTAGACAATTGAAGTTCAGGGTACCCTATCAATTGTGAAAAAAACAAAAATTATTATTTTGGAATTCAACTATTACAAATTAATTTAAAAGAGAGGTTTTTTTTGTGCTATAATTAATATCCCTATGGAAAGATCGAGAACCTTGTGGGATTTCCAGACAAATAGAAAGCAGCATTATTGGGTCATTGATTTTTTCAATTTAAATTAATTAGATATTTCATAGAAAAGTTTGTCTTTCTTCTTTTTTTCTTTTTCTTTTTGTTTTTTAATGAACAATTGTTGTACATATAAGAGGGCGAGCCTGGAATAGTGAGAAAGTTATTCCTTTGTGACTGAAAGATCATGACTCCGAATCCGTGAAATAATCTCTTTGCAAATATGTAAGGGTAAGTCTGCGTAAAAGAATTGCCCTCACTCCTACCCTGTTTAGTCAGGATTTATTGGGAAGTGGTTTGTTATACTGCCAGTTTGACATCCTGTACTCTCTGATTTCTGAATTTCATCTTTAAGAATGCTTACAACTTGTGTTTGAATTTCTCAGCTAAGTTGGAAGAGAATGGCAAAGGAAAATGGTGCAAATTTTATGGCACTTACAGGACCCTTGCCTGATCTGAAATCTTGGTCTGCTAGTGTCCCATCTCCTCTGAGCGCAAGTGTGAAAGACTGGAGACCTTGTGGGCTAGTTTCTGGAATTTGATCTTACCACTTCATCACTAACGTGAAAATTTGTTTTGGAGGGAAATAAATCAAATTAGTTTTCTGGAAACTTCTTCAAACTATTCTTTTCTCATTTTCTTGAAGATAAATGTATATGTATACTATGGCTTAATTGCTGTGCAGAAAGAAAGCTTCATTCTCGATTTAACTTGCTTTTAATTTTGCCACATACAACATTTAGCTCAATTTTCAATGAATAGCCCTGATTTGATGATATTCAAGAGTAATTAGTACAACTCATATACATAGGGTAAGTGTGAAGTGTTTACCTTAAGGTATTGTAATCTCTCCCTTACTAATAAAATTCTAGGGATTTTCATCTACTCTTGGTGCAAAACTCTCGTGCAGTGTCATCAAAGATGAATCTGGGATTGTTGGAAATTATGTCTACTACCCACGTGATTTATGTCTGGAGGGTATTTATGTTCTCCATAGTATATTGTACTACATTATGTTACTAGCCTAATTTCCAGACTATAAATACTGAAACTTATGCCAAAATTAGCTACAATTTTCCTACAATATGTTGATGTAATTATGGGGCAGGTTATATTTACAAATTTTTTTGTTTACAAACTCTTACAAACTACACTATATTCTCTCGGGAGAATACAGACTTTTGCAAAATATACTATGTTCTCCCTGGAGAAGATAGTATAATTTGTAAAAAAATTCTAAAAAGTTTGTAAATGGATCCTGTCCCTGTAATTATTCAATAAGTTATAATTACTGGTGGAAAACTTTAGCTAAACTACTTTATGGTTAATTTAAGTCCTAGTAATTGATTGCCCGTCTACGCACAATGTCATTCTGGGAAGATCTTCCATTAATGTGTTCGTAGCTATGATTTTAACCTTTCATTTAGCTATGGTCTTCCATCAAAGGGTTCTTGCTCACTTTCAAACATTCATAAGTTGGTGGACAATTCTTTAGCTTTTTTACTTTCATTCTTCATAGATGCTTATTTCGAATATAACTAAATGCCCATACAGATATATATAATATTGCAATGTATTATCTGGAGCCACTTAACAGAAAATGATGAAAAATTATTTAAGAATCAAATTGGGAGGAATCTGAATGTATATATTGATGATATAATTGTAAAGACTTCTGGTAATGATAACCATATCCAATATTTGGATGAGATATCCAAACAGCTAAGGAAGTATAATCTCTGGCTTAATAGTTCCAAATCTACCTTCAGAGTTCAACCTATAAAATGTCTCGAAGTCATCTTAATCAAATAGGGCATCGAAGCCAACCGGGACAAGTGTTAAGTTACTCTAACAAGAGAAGTCTACAAATCATAAAGGAGGTCTAACAATGCAACGGAATAGTCATCAAATTAAGTCGCTTCCTTGTCATATTGGCCTTCTCATTTTTCAAACTTCCGAAGAAAGGAAAAGGCTTTATATGAAGCTTTTTTGAGTTTCTTCAGGGTATTTTTCAACCGAACGCCGAAAACTAATCCTTTCGAGGCATAGACATCACCGAAGTTGGTTTTGCTTCTACCAACAAAGTATATTTTATACACACGACTAGGGATCGAATCCCCTGTTAGCATATTTAAGGGACCTAGTCATCTACTAACTGTGTCGGACTTTATTGGTACTTTACACAGATTTGAATGTGAAGAAACTTTCCAGAAACTAAAGCTTATTTGGATTCATCACTACTCCTTACCAGACCTAAACCCGGTGAATCTTTGATTGCCTATCTCTAAGTTGCAAAGGAAGCCATTAATTCTGTTTCGGTCCAGGAAGATTCATGCATTCAATTGCCTATATATTTTGCTATCAAGGCTCTACAATGATTTTAATTGCATTACTAGAAAATTGAAATCCTTATACCATATCAACCAATATGACAAGTATTGCATAAATCATATTTGGTGGGATGAATGATTGTTTGGTATGCCGAGTTGTCCCAATATATGACTTAACATATGTAGAAACATGAAGAAAGGAAGAGACACAGAGTAAAGAATCCAAGAACCAAAGATCAAGAACCATCTAACATGTTAATAACATTCCAATCAAGGTTTAATATGTTCAACGGTTATGCCAAGGTCCTCCATAAGTAATTGCTACGTTCAACAAATCACAATTGGGCTAATTGTAAGATTAATTGCATGCACCCATCACATCACACTCTTTAAACCATGTTCTTGGAAGTTCTCTATAGCGCCTCGTTGTACATTTGGTTCATTAACAATCCGTATGATATTAAGCGCAGTTACAATCACATTGGTTCAATTAAAAACACGGATAAACTTTTTTTTAAACATTTTTCATTTCCTTTTAAACAATACTATATTTAAAATAACCAAAACCGTAATTGTAACCAAGTAATGTTGCGGAATAGCTAAAATATGCTTAGACATATCATACTAGTCCTAAGGGATACCACTATGAGGTTCCCAAAGGTTTCACACTTGAAATTCTCATTTTTTCGGAAACTGGGCTACTCGCTGGTTTGCTCGCTCTAGGGAGCAGCTCAATGAGCATTTCACATATGCTCGCTGACCTGCTCGATCGAGCGAGCATATCAGCGAACTCTTCACTCCTTTCCCTTGCTGCCTAGCTCGCTCCAGCAACGAGAAATTGGGCACTCAGTTACTGTAGAGACAGTAGCTAACCTCCAGCTCCCTTGCCCCTCGCTCTTTTGCTCGCTCATGCGAGCGAGGCTAAGAGCGAGTAATCTTGAGCATGCCAACGAGGGTTCCCCCGCATCAAGGTTGGCCACTGTCAACTAAATAATCAGCTCGCTGGACCCTTCGCTCAAGCAAGGTCCCCAGCACGCAACCCACAACTCTCACAAAGTCCATTTGTTTCTTAAACAAACCAAGGGAACACTTAACACTCTTTGGTACCTAATTGAAGCATGGAATGACAACCTCTAGCCCAACAAACTAGTATACACGTACATCCCAACAACACTCAAAAACTTAATACACTTCTTATATCTACTTGAATTCCATGTTATGTGACTTTAACTTAATCTACATTATCATAGACAATATTGCATAATTCATTATCAATTGTCAATATGCAAAAGTAAAGTTGATATGCTCCCAGCATATATACTTTTATAGATCAAAAAACAGGAAATCAGATCTAAAACTGTGTATAAAAGTGTATATGTGGTGAAATTATTGAATAAAAATTGTCAGACCCTCTCTCACTCAGATTCTTCATGTTTACAGGAGAAAAATGACAAATAAAGGAGCTGGAAGAGAAATCAGACAGAAGCTCCACGCTCCAAGCGTGGGAACCCACGCTTGCAGCGTGGGAAAAGACTTCAAGACAGTGAGTCTACGCTTCAAGCGTAGAACCCTACGCTTGAAGCGTGGAGAAGACGAAAAAAGGCAGAAGCTCCACGCTTGGAGCGTGGATCCTGCGCTCCAAGCGTAGGGCTGAGATGGACAGCTGTCAGTTGCGAGAAAAGGAGGATTCTCAGGTTATAAAAAGGGCATAAGGCAACCCTAGGAAGACACTTCTGATTTTCTGAACAAATCCTAGATCATTGGGAGGCGGAAGCTCTGGAGAGATCTCTTCTTCTACCTTTCTGTAGTTCTTGTAGTTTATGTTTTCATTTGAACATTGGATTCTAGCCATGATAATGGTTGGCTAGAACCTCTTTGCTGTAGTTAGGGTCACGAACCCTTGTGAACCCCTGATACAATGGATTGAGTTTTTATTGATATATTTATCCTTTGAATTTCGTTCTATTCTGATCGTATTGTTATTGTTATTATTAGATCCGATCAATCTAATAAGTAATGGTAAATCTGAGGATTAGGGCCAACAAGAGGGATCTGAGGTCTTTAATCCAGAAAGGGGATAGAACGACGGTATGAACATGATCTAGGGATAGACATGATTCATATTGTAGATGTTTTAATTATCGATCTTTATGCTTGATCTCATATAGGGCACCTCAAGGAATTAGGGTTCTATATGAGATTAAAGGGTTAATTCCTCAAGGGATTGAGAATTAACTATTGATATCTTTATCTGATAATTATCTAATTTCACGATTTATATATTAATATTTAACTTAATCCAGAGTAAAAGGCGGGGATCATTGGTGAAGTGTTCTCTAACTGCAGCGTTTTTCTCACATATTCAAATCCTTATTTTATTGGATTCTTTATTTTTCAAAAAGAACAAAAACACGTCTTTTATTTTACAAATCAAATTCCCATACAATCCTGACATTCGTGTCAAAAACATCTTGGAAGATTTAATCTTAAAAAGAAGAGTTTAATTGATTTAGACACACTCTCTGTGGATACGAACTTTTACTTATCATTTTATTACTTGCGCGATTCGGTACACTTGCCGATTCACGTCAAGTTTTTGGCGCCGTTGCCGGGGAGTGTTTTTCTAAAATCAATTAATCTTGATTTTATAGATTAAATTGTTTTTATTTTATTTTATTTTATTTTTGTTTTGAATCTGTGCTACTAATCTTTTCTTTGAAGTTGTATGCAAAGCAGTGCTTTTCTAAGGAGAAGCGAACGAATTGCTCAAAGAGAGAAGGAAAGAAAAAGGGCACAGACAAATCCCATTCCAGTAGCTGAAACCCTAGAGACGGCTGCTCCTAATCAGAATGCTGATCCTAGGATGAACACCATCCTCACGCCTATCTTTAACAGGCCCAATGCTGGAATTGTTCCACCAGAACTTGGGAACAATCAATGGGAGCTCAAGTCCAACATCATTCAGTTGGCCGAGAGAGAAAAGTATGGAGGAGAGGACAATGAAGATCCTCACAGATTCGTTGACAGATTTTTACGAATCTGTGACTCTACAAAGCCTCCACATGTTTCTGATGATGCAATACGATTAAGACTTTTTCCTTTTTCTGTTAAGGGAAAAGCTCTTGATTGGATGGAAAGACAACCTGCTGATAGCATCATTTCTTGGGAAAACTTGTCCGAAAAATTCTTTGCAGAATTCTTCCCCATGGAGAAATACAACAACATGGTGAATGATATCACCTCCTTCAAACAACAATTTGGAGAGACCATCTGCGCTTCTTGGAATAGATTCAAGGCCCTCATGAGAAAGGTTCCTCATTATAACCTATCTCAAGGGGACCAAGTGAGAATCTTTTTCAATGGTTGTTTACCGGAGACGAAACTGGTCATTAATACTGCAGCAGGCGGTTCTTTGGGTGATAAGCTAGCTTCAGAGTCATATCATCTGATTGACAAGTTAGCTAAAAATGAGAATGAAACATCTACAAGGACAGGAAGAAGGGAAGCAGTGCCAATCAATGATAATAATGCAATGCTGGCAGAACAAAAGTTGTTATCACAACAAATGTCCAATCTGCATGCAAAGTTTGAAAGGATGCAGCTTTCTAAAGTTCAAGCAAGTGCAGTTGTTCTTGACTGTGAATATTGTCATGAAGATCATGACACCAATGCTTGTCCTACATTGATGTCTTCAGATTCTACTCAACAATTACAGGTAAATGGTATTTGGTATGATCAGCGCCCTAATCAGCAAAATTTCTCAAGGAATCAGAATAATTCTGCTGGTGGTAATAATTACCAAAGGAAAAGTTATCAAGGTACTGGTTTAGATATGACATCAGACAACTATCTAAAACCACCACCTATTCCAAAAAAGGAGCCTTCTGACCTGGAGCGTTTAGTAGGAACATTAGCACAAAGTACTAACGCTTTCATGGAGGAGAGTAAGGCTAATCAAAGAAGTACCAATGCTTTCATTGAGGAAAGCAGAGCTGATTCCAGAAATACGAAAGCTTCAATCAAGAACCTGGAATATCAGATTGGTCAACTTGCCCAACAGTTATCTGATAGAGCTCCAGGTACCTTTCCTGGTAACACTACTACCAACCCCAAGGAAGATTGTCTGGCAGTTACAACTAGAAGTGGGAAAGTGGTATCATCCCCACCAAAACCTATCGAAGAGGAAAAGAAGATTGAACAAGAGGAGAAATCTGGAAAAGAAAAGGAAAAGTCTCCTGAAATATTGAAACCAACTGATGATGAAAAAGAGCCAGCTACTCTTCCAAAAGAAAAATTTGAACTTAGTGAAGAGTATCTTATGAAAATGGCACCTTATCCTGGAAGGTTGAAGCCAGAATTAAAAGCAAAGAGTTATGACAGATTTCTTGATCTTTTCAAGAAATTGCATGTGAACATCCCGTTTGCTGAAGCATTGGCTAATATGCCAAACTATGCCAAATTCATGAAAGATCTCCTTTCCAGGAAGCAAAAGCTACAGGAATGCCAAACAGTTGCACTTACTGAGAAGTGCAGTGCTATTATCACTAGGAAGTTTCCTCCCAAACTTCGTGATCCTGGAAGCTTCAACATTGAAATTGAAATAGGAGACACAAAGATTGGCAAAGCTTTGTGTGATTTAGGGGCGAGTATTAATCTGATGCCCTTATCTGTTTGTAAAGCCTTAGGGATCACTGAATTGAAGCCTACTTTGGTTTCTCTTCAGCTTGCTGATAGATCCTTAAGGAAGCCAAGTGGAATAGTCGAAGATGTTCTTGTAAAAATTGACAAGTTCATCTTTCCGGCTGATTTTATTGTGCTTGATATGGAGGTTGAGAATGAAATGCCTCTCATATTGGGTAGACCTTTCCTGGCCACAGCCCGTGCAATGATTGATGTAGAGCAGGGAAAGCTGGTGCTAAGGATGAATGAAGACACAATCACTGTCAATGTCTTTGATGCAATAAAAAGACCATATGATGATAGTGATTGTTTTGAAATTAATGTCTTAGAGGAAGTGATGCAAGAAGATGAAACTCCCTTGCAAGAATTGACTGTTGAATTGCAAGAGAGAGATCATATCCCTTTTGAGGAAGACATTAAAGTTGCTGATGAGTTGCTTGAACAGAAAACTTCTGACAAAGAAATAGGTGCTCCTAAAGTTGATCTTAAGGAGTTACCTCCTGCCCTAAAGTATATGTTCCTGGGTGACAATGAAACATATCCAGTGATCATAAATAACAGGTTATCTGCTAATGATGAGAAGAAACTGAAAGAAATTCTTTTAAAGCATAAGACTGCTTTAGGATGGTCCATGGCTGATCTTAAGGGTATAAGTCCTTCTTTCTGTACGCATAAAATTCTCATGGAGAATGATATCAAACCTGTAAGGCAGCCTCAAAGAAGGTTAAACCCCATGATGAAAGAAGTGGTAAGAAAAGAAGTAGTCAAACTTCTTGATGCAGGTATGATTTATTCAATATCAGATACTGCATGGGTAAGTCCTGTACAAACTGTGCCAAAGAAAGGGGGTGTCACTGTGGTGAAGAACGATAAGGATGAATTAATCTCTACCAGGACAATTACTGGCTGGCGAATGTGTGTTGACTATAGAAGGCTTAATGAAGCAACTAGGAAGGATCATTTTCCTCTCCCTTTTGTGGATCAAATGCTGGAGAGGTTAGCAGGTCATTCTTATTATTGTTTCCTTGATGGATACAGTGGTTATAATCAAATTGCAGTGACTCCTGAAGATCAGGAGAAGACAGCATTCACTTGTCCTTTTGGCGTTTTTGCCTATAGGAGAATGCCGTTTGGATTATGCAATGCACCTGCCACTTTTCAGAGGTGCATGTTATCAATCTTCTCAGATATGGTAGAAAAGTTCTTGGAGGTATTCATGGATGACTTTTCGGTATTTGGCTCTTGTTTTGATGATTGCTTAGGCAACTTATCTAAAGTACTGAAAAGATGTCAGGAGACAAACCTGGTCCTTAACTGGGAAAAATGTCACTTCATGGTCCAAGAAGGCATTGTGCTTGGACACAAAATTTCTAAGGAAGGTATAGAAGTTGATAGAGCAAAACTAATGCTCATTGAAAAACTACCTCCTCCAATTAATGTTAATGGAGTGAGAAGTTTCCTTGGTCATGCTGGCTTTTATAGAAGATTCATCAAAGACTTCTCTAAAATTGCCAAGCCACTAAGTCAACTTCTCATGAAAGACAATGAGTTTGTTTTTGATGATGCGTGTCTTAAAGCCTTTAATTTGTTAAAGGAAAAGCTCACTACTGCTCCTGTCTTGGTTTCACCTGATTGGAGTATGCCATTTGAGTTGATGTGCGATGCTAGTGATCTTGCTATTGGTGCTGTTCTTGGCCAACGAAGAAACAAACTGTTGCACGTAATTTACTATGCTAGCAAAGTTCTGAATGAAGCACAGGTAAACTATGCAACAACAGAGAAGGAGATGCTCGCTGTGGTCTATGCACTTGATAAATTTAGACCATATCTCCTTGGTGCCAAGACCATCATTTTTACTGATCACGCAGCAATAAAGTATTTGATCTCTAAACAAAATGCCAAACCACGACTGTTAAGGTGGATGTTGTTATTTCAAGAGTTTGATTTAGAGATAAAAGACAAGTCAGGGATGGAAAATAAAGTTGCTGATCACTTATCAAGAATCCGAGAGAAGACCCTACAAGATGATCCTGCTTTAGAGATCAACGATTATTTTCCGGACGAACAAGTCCTTGCAATCTCTGTGAAATTGTCTGAAGAACCAATTTTTGCACTGCATATGGAACCATGGTTTGCTGATTTTGTAAATTTTAAGGTAATCAAGAAAGTACCTCCTGATCTCACAAAGCAACAAGTGAAAAAGTTTTTACATGATGCTAGGAGGTATGTATGGGATGATCCATTCCTGTATTTCCAATGTGCTGATGGAATCTTGAGAAGATGTGTATCAGAATTGGAAATCAAGGAGATTTTATGGCATTGTCACAATTCTGATTATGGTGGCCATTTTGGTGGAAACAGAACTGCCCAGAAGGTATTGCAAAGTGGGTATTACTGGCCTACTCTTTTCAAAGATGCCAGAGAGTATGTTGAAAAGTGTGAAAGATGCCAGAAGACAGGGAACATTTCCCGAAAAGATGAAATGCCTCTAAACACTATTATGGAGGTGGAATTATTTGATTTATGGGGGATCGATTTCATGGGACCATTCCCATCTTCCTATTCCAACCAGTACATTTTGGTAGCTGTGGACTACGTTTCTAAGTGGGTTGAGGCAACAGCTCTTCCTACTAATGATGCCAAGGTGGTTGTGAACTTCCTGAGAAAGAATATCTTTACCAGGTTTGGAGTGCCGAGAGCAATCATAAGTGATGGAGGCTCTCATTTTTGCAATAAGCAGTTTGAAAATCTGTTAACAAAGTATGGTGTCAGGCACAAGGTTGCTACACCTTATCATCCGCAGACAAGTGGCCAAGTGGAAGTTTCCAACAGGGAACTGAAGCGAATCCTGGAAAAGACTGTTAGTATTTCTCGAAAGGATTGGTCGAAGAGACTGGATGATGCACTGTGGGCATACCGAACTGCATACAAAACTCCGATAGGAATGTCTCCCTATCAGCTTGTGTACGGGAAAGCTTGTCACTTACCTGTGGAGCTTGAACATAGAGCCTTTTGGGCTATTAAATTCCTAAACTTTGATGCCACAGCAGCTCTTGAGAAACGAAAGTTTCAACTGTTAGAGCTTGATGAGTTTAGGAATTCAGCTTTTGAAAGCTCCAGAATTTATAAAGAAAAAGCTAAGAAATATCATGATAGCAAAATTGTACACAAGGAGTTTGAGCCTGGTCAGCAGGTATTGTTGTACAACTCCCGATTGAAACTTTTTCCAGGGAAGTTGAAATCCAGGTGGACAGGACCTTTTGTGATTAAAAAGGTCTTTCCATATGGTACTGTTGAAATATCTTCCATGGAGGAAGACAGACCCTTCAAGGTCAATGGCTCTAGGTTGAAGTTCTTCCATGGAGGACCAGTGATGAAACAGGTTGTGGCCTTGCGCCTAGAGGTAACGTTAAACACGCGCTAGTTGGGAGGCAACCCAACGTCCTTATCCCGTTAATTGTATCTTGTTTTCATTATTTTTCTTTAGGTAACCACAAAAAAAAAAAAATGAATAAAGGAGGTTAGTGAAAAACTCCAGTGAGTCTACGCTTGAAGCGTAGAACTCTACGCTTCAAGCGTAGAAAGAAAAAAATTAGAACAGAGGGTCTACGCTTCAAGCGTAGAACCCTACGCTTCGAGCGTAGAAAAGATGCTCGAGCAGAAGCTGAGCGCTCCAAGCGTGGGAACCCACGCTTGCAGCGCAGGAAACTCAAAAGGACAGTAGTCCCACGCTCTAAGCGTAGAACCCTACACTTGAAGCGTGGGAAGGGAATTTGAAAAGCCAGAGACAGAAGGTCTACGCTTCAAGCGTAGAATCCTACGCTTGAAGCGTGGATGAAGAATGTGGAACGTCAAGGGCAGTAAGTCTACGCTTGAAGCGTAGAACTCTACGCTTCAAGCGTAGAACTGGGTTTAAGTGAACCCTATTTCTTTTCTTCCCCAGCGCCGCGCCACTTCCACCTCCTCTCTTCTCTTTCTTTTCTTCTCCTCTCTTCTCTTCCTCACTCTTCCCATCTTCACCACCATTCACCACCATCACTCCACCACCGTTCAACAACCACTACCATCACACTCTTCTCTCTCTCTCATTCTTCCTCCTTCCATCTAACCACTCTTCACCACCGCGCACCGCCACCATCTTCCACCACCGTTCATCTTCTCCACCGTTTACTTGGGTTAGGATCAATTTTTGGCAAAAATTTCGATCAAAATGGTCATCTTCTCCACCGCTGGAGACAATTTTCTGTAAACATCTATCATTCTTTTTTTTTTCTCATTACTTGATGATGGTTGTAAGGATAGGAGAGGTATGAATTTGATATATTTGGCATGTGTTATGTGTTTGTTCATAATTGGGAATAAGGGCTGTTAAAATGCTTTGGCTGAAAATGTGCATGGTAAATTTTGTATAGATGAGGGGGTTAGTCATGAAATGCTGGTGATATTAGTCATACAACTGTTGATACGCCTGATCCTACTGGTTTGGACTGTTGATCTGAATGCATGGTTGAAATCAAATCTGGGAATTAAAGTGTATAATGTCATGAATTGAATTTGTCTGCTGATAATAATTATTATGCACATGTATTGGGAACTTTTCTGAGTTTCAGGAAAAGAGAATGAAAAAGGGCACCGAAGGGTCATCTGCTACGAAAAGACCCCGCACAAACTTTGACTCCAGAAGGTTTTTTGTCGCCGAGAAACAACTTAACATTCATAAACTAAACTGCTGAATAAAAATGTAATTAAAGAGAGGAATCTCCTACTTTTTGATGATATTTATTCGGTAGTTCAAAGGAGACGCTGGAGGACATTGGTTACATTTCCACAGGACAGTTCTGGGCGCATTCTCAGAGAATTCCTGGCCAATGCTGATAAAAATACTGTCAATGCCACCCGAAGGAGCTGGGTGAGAGGGAAGGAAGTACCATTTGATGCTGCAAAAATTGAAGAATTTTTGCAAACTTCATATGACTCTACGGCTGAGTGTGAGTTTGTCCGACTATTCAATTTGATGCAGCCGTCAGAAGGGTATTATCGGGAAGAAATGCCCCTCATTGCTGATGAAATTCGGGAAAAGATCACCAGTCCATTCTCTGAATGGAAGTTTAGGCAGGGTCTCACTAATGTACCCGAAAAATTTACTAGACTCTGCCTTACTGGTGAGGCTATCAGCTGGCACACTTTTGTGAATGCTACAGTTATTCCTTCTACAAACAAAAGTGAT
>JAVKPL010012097.1:0-56913 GCA_032173675.1 Gastrolobium villosum | reverse complement strand
CCTCTCCACACCTATGGTGGCCGCGGGTTTGAAGAATGGGAAAAGAGAGAGAGAGAGAGGGCGTGAGTGTGAGGAGAAAAGAATGGAACTTAAGTGGATTTGAATGGAGCGGGTCCCACACGCGATTTAACTTTAATCCAATCCTCAATTTCAACAACAAACCCACAATCTACGTATTTTTCTGGTTCATGACATATTTTTGTTTCCTAAAAATATTGATAAAAATTTCACGCTTATCGGTACACTTATACCGCAGTATTTTACACCGGAAAAATCACCATTCATCAAATTTTCCCAAATTTGCCTATCCATCAACCACCTCCCTAATTTGTCAGTTAGAATTAAAAATGTGGGATGCTGAGAAACAGATCATCAATATTCGCAATGGTAAGGGAATGATGAGGACATCCATCAACCACCTCGTTACTATAATCAGTGATCTCATCAAAGATGCTGAGAGATGGTGTAAGAACCCGCACCGCTAATTAAGGAAATTAACTGATTAATTATGATAAATTAGCAATTGATTCCATAATTGACTGTAATAATTATTATGTGGCTTAAATAATTGTAATAAGTGGGTAAGAATGCTGAAAGTCGCTTTTCGGAAGAAAAGTGCAGGTGCCGGTTCTGCTAGTCGGTATAAATGCGTACCGAAAAAGTATCCCGGAAAATTATAATAAGTGCATGATACTTACTAGAATATTATATAGGACTTGTAAAACGAATTTCAAGTTAAAATAATGTGATCTGATGCCATAACTAATACTGGCTATGGAAAAGCGCGTACTGGAAAGTTGTTCAGAAAAATAAAATAAAAATATGATAAATCTTAGAAAAATGAGTAGGTTTAGATTCCAAATTTTGGGATCAAGATATTTTGTGTATCAATTAAAGCTAATACTGCTCGTTTAAGTGGATTTGGCTATATATGCACCTATTTGGCACAAAACCCTAGATAACTACCATTTCCTCCGTGAGGCTCTTTGTGTGGCTGACCAGAATATGGTCTCTTTGGTTTTCTTCACCATTCTTGAGCAAAGTTGGTACCTTTTCTTTGATTCTTCACACTTTCTTCTTGTAAACACTTAAGTGAGTGTCTTGTGAGTGTGGAGAGTGGGCTTGGGGAGTGTTCAGCCACTGTTGGTGAGTGGTGTTGGGGCTGACTTGGTTGGCTTGGTTGTGAGAGTTTTGGTGTTGGCTTTTTGAGCTTCAAGGAACCATTTTGTTGTTCAAAGAACCAACCTTACTCACCATTTTCTTTCACCTTGTATGACCTGAGTTTTGGAGTAGTTGAGAGAGCTCCAAGAGCATCATCCACCTCTGTTTTGGCTTGTGGTATGATCACCACCTTTGAACTTGAGATTTTATGCTTAAAAGTGGAACCTTGATGCATGTAAAGGCTAAAAGATGATAACTTAACTTTGTGTAATGTCAAACAAACCTAGAAATGCATGTTTTAGGGTCTTTAATTGGTAAAAACCCAATCTTGGATGGATATCTTCACGAAAATGCAGAACTGCATTCTGTCATGAAATATCCGGATATTTGTCGAGCAGATATCTGGATATTGATATCCGGATATGGGATCAGGATATCCGGATATTGCATATCCAGATATGCCCCGAGGAATATCCGGATATTCTGGATTTTCGAAGAACAATAGCTTTACTGTTCATACAGTAGGCTATTGCGGGTTTGTGGACCCTAGATTAAGGAAGTTGAACTTCTGTATTTAATGGACTAAGTCAGAATCATGTGATTAAGGGCTTGTGGCTTTGTTAGAAGCCTTAAGACGTAAAATGTAAAGTAAAGGCGTTGTCTTTTTATTGTATGCTTGAGATACATGTTTATTGATATGTTAATGGTCCATAACAGATTGTAATACTGTTGTGTTTGGACTTTGAGCTTGTGGCTTGGATAGCTAGCTTAAAAGGTAAGCTTTCGTGTCCTCGGTTTAGCCATGTTGTGGTTCCACCATGTCCCATGGGGATGTGGTTTATGCATGCTGTGTTACATGCTTTGATGTTTCGGAAATACTGTTGAGCTATTATATGCAATGTGCTTTTATGATATGCATGTGATGTCCACCTATACGGTAAGCCTGAGTATGTAGTACATACAAGATGGTGAGGCTGTGGGTGAGGTGCAAGCGGTGTTACTTGTACTCATATGGGTATAGACGTATTCCTGCATTTCTCTGGCCAGTAGATTTGATAAACACACATGGCATGATTATCTGCTGCATTGCATAGTTTTGAAACTTATATTGTAAATACTGTTTTTGAACTTATATTACACATGTAAGTGAGCTTGGGGTGGAAGATCCTTGAGGACCCCTTGTCTTACTGAGATTTCTTGTTTAGAGATCTCACCCCACGTTTGGGGACGCTTATTTCAGGTTCAGGTAATGTTGAGGCCTCAGGTGGCAGGAGGCCAGAGTTGAGCTAGATAGTGCTGATTATATGTTGTTTGTACCTATTGTTGATATGCTGTTAGCTTCATTATGTTTATGGAGTTTTATGTTGAGACTTGTTTGGTTATGTTGTTTATTTGGTGAGCATGTGGTTTGTCCATGCCACGTAGACTTGTTATGTCTTAGTTTTATCTGATGTTGTAATAATGTATCAAGATATTGTCTGGACTACGTGAAGTAGACCCGTGATTTTAGATACACACTTATCTTTATGTTATGAGGTATTTCAGTTAGTTGTCTTGCAATCTTCATACAAGCATTGGTTTTTATGAAGTTGATTAAGTAATCAAGTTGGTAATTGATAATGATGTCATAATTGAAAAGAAAAAGAATATTCCGCATTTTTAATTAAGCACCGCTTAATACGATGTCATGTTAATATTCCGGGTATACACGAGGTGTTACGTTTTATGGTATCAGCGCAACGGTTCTAGGGAAAAACTTGTATGAATTGCAATGATTAGGATGTTTGGTTGTGTCTGTCTTGTGTGTTACTCCTATGGCTTTTATTATGATGATGCATATGTGATCACATTGTGTGGGCCTGATCAACTCATAAACTGTTTAACAAGAGTCATGGTAGGACCGAGGAGGACACGAGAGACTGTTAAGGGTCAACTCGACCCAATCCTGACTGCATTAGCTGAGATGCAAGAGGCCGCGAGAGTGGCCAACATGGCAATGATGGACGCTGCTCGTGAAGCAAACCGGAGAGCCACTAAGGATGCGCTTGAGGCGAACCGTTTGGCGAACATGACCATGATGAGGGTTTTGTTGGAGGAGATGAGAGCTGGTCCCGCTGTCGGTCAGTTCCCACCGCGCCGCCTCCACCATCGCCTAGTGAGCAGGAAGAGGGCCAGAGTCAGGTTGAGGGCACTAGTCAGGCGACTGGGGTGATGGAGCCTTTTGTGGGTTTTGCTGAAGATAGAGATGCTATCGACCGCAGGCTGAATGCTTTTCGCAAGCATAAACCACCTTCTTTTGATGGATCTTATGATCCCATTGCTACTGCTAGATGGCTTCAGGCGTTGGACAAGATCTTCCGTATCATGCAGTGTACCGATTCGCAGAAGCTGATGTTTGCCACTTACATGCTGGAGGGCGAGGCCCATGAGTGGTGGACCAACATTTCTCTCTTCTACGAGATGCAGAGCAGTGTGATGACGTGGCCATTCTTTGAGGAGTGTTTTCTGGGCCAGTACTTCCCGTATAATGCACAGGAGAGGAAGCGTTTGACCGTTTGGTTCAGGGCTCGTTGTCAGTTGATGAGTACCTGGCCAAGTTTAATGAGCTGGTGAAGTTTTCACACTTCAGGATGGCGAGGCCTACTCCTACATTCTTGGCTGCTAAGTTCCGCAGGGGACTTAGTGAGGATATTGCTGGTTATCTAGTTGGGTCTGCTTCTAGAGACTTTGGGACACTGGTTCAGCAGTGTCGTGATATTGAGGACTTCTACAACACGAGTAAGTCCAAGAAGGCCAAGACAGATGAGACGACGACGACGGTGAAGGTAGCTGGTAGTTCCACTTCTTGGCGAGACAGGAAGTTTGGGAACAAGGGAAAAGGTAAATAGATGGCAGCTCGGTGTAAGAACCCGCACCGCTAATTAAGGTAATTAGTAAATTAATTAGGATAATTAGGAAATAATTCCATAATTGACCCTAATAATTATTATGAGGCTTTAATAATTACAATTAGTGAGTAAGAATGCTGAAAGTCGCTTTTCGGAAGAAAAGCGCAGATACCGGTTCTGCTACTCGGTATAAATGCGTACCGAAAAAATATCCCGGAAAATTATAACGAATGCATGATAATTACTAGAATATTATGTAGGACTTGTAAAACAAGTTTCAAGTCAAAATAACGTAATCTGATGCTAGAACTGATACTGGCTATGGAAAAGCGCGTACCGGAAAGGTGCTCCGAAAAATAAAATAAAAATATGACAAATCTTAGAAAAATGTGTAGGTCTAGATTCCAAAGTTTGAGATCAATATCTTTTACTTTGCTATTAAGGCTAATACCGCGGGTGTGTGGCCTTGTGCCTATAAATAGACACTTTAGGCACAAAACCCTAGGCATTTTAAAACTCCTACGTGACTTGGGGGCTGCAGCTTGCCTTCCCTTCCTCCTTCCTTCCTCCTTGGCCATTTGCTTGGGAGAAACCACCAAGTTGTCACCTTTAGCCTTAATCTTTCCTCTTTTACCATGAAAACACTTGAGTGAGTGCATTGTAAGGAGGTTGTGATCTTGTTTTCTGAGGGTGCTGCTGTGGAGGGAGTGTTTGAGGGCTGTGGTGTTGTCTCCATGGTTATGAACCATTGTTCATACCATTAGAGGTTTCAAGAAGCCTCCTTTGGTGCCAAGAACCAACCTTTGGTGTGGCATTTTCGTGTCTTTGGGTGTGCTGGACTTGAGTGCAGTATTGGGAGCTCCAAAGGCACCTTGAACTACTGACTAAGCTTTGGGGTAAGTCACCTTAACTTGATCATGTGTTTTTATGGCCTAAAGGTGGTATCTTGGTATGTTAAGGGGTTTAACATGTAACTAACACATAAGTAAACCTAAATATGCTTAAAGATGCATGCTTTAACGTGTACATGTGTTAAAAGTTGGATCTTTGGGTTGGATATTCACGAAATGCAGAAACTGCATTCTGTCGTGAGATATCCGGATATTTGTCGAACAGATATCCGGATATCAGTATCCGGATATGGTATCCGGATATTGATATCCGGATATGGGATCTGGGTATCCGGATATGACATATCCGGATATGTCCAGTGTGATATCCGGATATGGCATATCCGGATATGCCCCTTCTGATATCCGGATATCCTGGGTTTTTCACAGAACAGTAGCCGTGCTGTGTGAACAGTAAGCTATGGTGTGTTTGTGGACCCAAGATTAAGGAAGTTGAACTTCTGTAATTAATGAACTAAGTCAGAATCATGTGATTAAGGGCTTATGGCTTTGTTGGAAGCCTTAAGATGTAAAACGTAAAGGAAAGGCGTAGTCTTTAAGTTGTATGCTTATGATGCATAAATATTGATGTATTAATGGTCCATATCAGATTGTGATACTGCTGTTTGTGGACTTGTGAGTGGTTGGACTCTTGGCTTGGATAGCTAGCTTGCAAGGTAAGCTTTCGTGTCCTCGGTTTAGCCATTTTGTTGTTCCACCATGTCCCATGGGGATGGGTTTATGCATGCTGTGTTACATGCTTTATTGTTTTGGAAATGCTGTTGAGCTATTTATATGCAATGAGCTTTTATGAGATGCATGTGGTGTCCACCTAGACGGTAATCCTGAGTATGTAGTACATACAAGATGGAGAAGCTGTGGGTGAGGTGCAGGTAGTATCCATGTACTCATGTAGGCATAGACGTATTCCTACATTTCTCTGGCCAGTAGATTTGATAAACACACATGGCATGATTAATTGCTGCATCGCATGATTTTGGAACTTATATTGTAAATATTGTTTTTAGAACTTATATTACACATGTAAGTGAGCTTGGGGTGGAGACTCCTTGAGGACCCCTTGTCTTACTGAGATTTCTTGTTAGAGATCTCACCCCACGTTTGGGGACGCTTATTTCAGGATCAGGTAATGTTGAGGGCTCAGGTGGCAGGAGGCCCGAGCTGAGTTGATAGTATGATATGCTGTTCTGCTGGATTGACTGCTGTTATGTTATGTTTTCCGCTTTATTTATGTTATCATGTTGAGACTGTTTGTGGGCATTGTTGCCTTATTTGGTGAGCATGGGGTTTGTCCATGCCACATGATTGTGTTATCGTCTTTTAATTCGCTGTTGTAATTAAAGTATCAAGATTTTGACCCTGGCTGCATGTTGTAGTTCTGTGGTTTTAGATACTCACATTATATTTATGTACGAGGTATTCAGTTAGTTGCCTTGCAATTTACATACAGGCAGTATTTTTGTGAAATTGATTAAGTAATCAAGTTGGCTAAGGTTATGACGTCATAATTGAATTAAAGAAAAAGTTATTCCGCATTTTAATTAAGCGTGGCTTAATACGATAGTGTGTTAACAATCCGGGTTAACACGGGCTGTTACATTTTATGGTATCAGAGCACTTTCTAGGGAAAAGCCTGTATGTATTGCAATAACTTAGGATGTTTCGTTGCGTGTCTACTTTGCGTTCTCTCTGATTGGTGTGTATTATGATGATGCATACGTGACCACATAGCGTGGGCCTGATCAACTCATTCTTTGTGTGACTTGTGCAGAGTCATGGTGCCACCAAGGAGGAACCCTAGTACGAGTGAGGATCAATCGGATCTTATCCTGGCTGCATTGGCTGAGATGCAGGCGGCCCGACTAGCCGACCAGGAAGCCATGAGGCTGGCGAACCTGGCGATGCTGGACGCTATTCGAGATGCGAACCGGCAAACCACGGCAGAGGTTCTGGAGGAGAACCGGATGGCCAACATGACTATGATGAGGGTCATGTTGGAGGAGTTGAGGGCTGGTCCTGCTGCTGGCCAGTGTCCTCCACCACCTCCACTGCCGCCACCGCCTCCACCTCCGCCTAGTCAACAAGAGGACACCCAGAGTCAGATGGGTGAGGGCAGTCACTTGACGGGGGCTATGCAGACTATCCCCGTATTTGTTGAGGATCGTGACGAGATCGATCGCCGGCTGAATGCTTTCCGCAAGCATAAGCCACCTTCATTCGACGGATCTTATGATCCCATTGCTGCTGCTAGATGGCTACAGGCTTTGGACAAGATTTTCCGGATCATGCAGTGCACCGATCCGCAGAAGCTGTTGTTCGCCACTTACATGCTGGAGGGCGAGGCCCGTGAGTGGTGGACCAATCTTGCTCACATCTACGAGATGCAGGGCCATGTGATGACGTGGCCATTCTTCGAGGAGAGCTTTCTGGGTCAGTACTTCCCTTATGACTCACAGGAGAGGAAGCAGGGGGAGTTTGACCGGTTGGTTCAGGGCTCGTTGTCTGTTGACGAGTACCTGGCCAAGTTTAATGAGCTGGTGAAGTTTTCACACTTCAGGATGGCGAGACCTACTCCTACATTCTTGGCTGCTAAGTTCCGCAGGGGACTTAATGAGGACATTGCTGGACATCTTGCTGGTTCCGCTTCGAGAGACTTCGGAGCGTTAGTTCAGCAGTGCCGCGACATTGAGGACTACTGCCATGCGAGTCAGGCCAAGAAGGCCAAGATTGAGGTGCCACAGGGTACCGGCGGTTCCACTCCCTGGAAGAACAAAAATTTTACAAACAAGGGCAAGGGCAAGCAGATGGCGGCTAAGCAAGCGCCAAATCAGTTTAGAAAGACTGCTACTCAGGGGAACACCGCAAAACCTCCTGCTCCCAGATGTTCGGGATGTGGGAAGTCACATTTTGGGCCGTGCTCTACCGGACAGTTGATATGCTTCCAGTGTGGCAAGGAGGGCCACTACTCCAGAGATTGCTCGACGGCGAGAGTTGCTGCAGTGCAGGCTGTGCCATTGCAGATGGTTCCTACTGAGGCACCAGCCGTGCCACCTACCACGGGGCGTGTGTACACTTTGGATCGTCAGCAGTCGGACAGAGCTCCGAACCTGGTCAGAGGTACTGTTACCATTGGTGGATCAGCTGTTGATGTATTGTTTGATTCCGGGGCAACGCACTCTTTTGTTGCTACCCCTATTGTTGTGGGGCTTGAGTTGCCCAGTGATGTGCTTTCTCCACCGATGCGGGTGACCACCGCCACCGGAGAAAAATGTTTGACCTCCACTGTTCATCGCGATGTAGCGTTTCAGTGGGATGGCCGTGACTTCTCGGTAGATCTGATAGGATTGCCGATGGCCAACCTTGAGATTATTCTGGGCATGGATTGGTTGTCCAGAAACTGTGCAATGATTGATTGTTGTGCCAAGAAAGTGGTGATGTCTCCGGGTGGGTCCACAGCCAGTTCCTCACCGTTCATTTCAGTCCTGCAGGCGAGGAGAGCCTTGAGAGCAGGGGCATTTGGCTATGTCATGTTGGGAGGTTTGGTGAGTGGGACACAGGAGGATCTCACTGGCATTCCTGTGGTGAGGGAATTCTTCGAGGTGTTTCCTGAGGAGATTCCTGAGTTTCCACCGCAGAGGGAGATAGAGTTCTCCATTGATTTATTGCCTGGTGTGGGGCCTATCTCATTGGCTCCATACCGGATGTCGCCACCAGAGTTGGCGGAGCTGAAGAAGCATATTGAGGAGCTTTCAGCGAAAGATTTCATTCGGCCGAGTGTGTCTCCCTGGGGAGCACCGGTCATTTTTGTGAAAAAGAAAGATGGGACCATGCGGTTGTGCACCGACTACAGATAATTGAACAAGGTGACAATCAAGAACAAGTACCCTCTTCCACGCATTGATGATTTGCTGGATCAGCTCAGGGGTGCTTGTGTGTATTCCAAGATTGATCTCCGGTCCGGTTATCATCAGATACGGGTAAAGCCAGAGGATGTCCCAAAGACAGCGTTTCGCTCGAGGTACGGGCACTACGAGTACTTGGTGATCCCGTTTGGACTCACCAATGCACCCGCAGTGTTCATGGACTACATGAACAGGATCTTCCAGCCGTACCTGGATCAGTTTGTGATCGTCTTCATTGACGACATCCTGATTTACTCCAAGACGGAGGAGGAGCATACTGAGCACTTGAAGATTGTGTTGCAAGTGCTAAAGGAGAAAAAGCTATATGCGAAGCCGTCGAAATGCGAGTTTTGGCTCAAGGCGGTGAAATTTCTGGGTCATGTGATTTCTGCTAATGAAGTTGCAGTTGATCCTAACAAGATTGAGGCCGTGATGGACTGGGAGATGCCCAAGACGGTTACAGAAGTGAGAAGCTTCTTGGGTTTGGCAGGCTACTATAGGAGGTTCATAGAAGGATTCTCCGAGATGGTGCTACCAATGACTCGCCTTACCCGAAAGGAGACTCCATTCATGTGGACACATGAGTGTGAGGAGTGTTTCCAGGAGTTGAAGGAGAGACTGACTACTGCTCCAGTGTTAGTTCTTCCTGATCCTGCGGAACAGTTTGAGTTATACTGCGATGCTTCTGGAAAGGGGCTAGGCTGTGTGCTGATGCAGAAAGGGAAAGCGGTTGCTTACGCTTCAAGACAGTTGAAACCTCATGAGGAGAACTACCCGACTCACGACTTGGAGTTGGCAGCCATTGTTTTTGCTTTCAAGATTTGGAGGCATTACCTGTTTGGCATGAAGTTTGCTGTATTCAGTGATCACAAGAGCCTGAAGTATCTGTTCGACTAGAAGGAGTTGAACATGAGACAGCGAAGATGGATGGAGTTCTTGAAGGACTACGACTTTGAGTTGAGGTACCATCCTGGCAAGGCCAATGTGGTAGCCGATGCTTTGAGTCGGAAATCCGTGAGCTTATCCATCTTAATGATGAATGATTACGAGATGATCAAAAAGTTCAGAGACTTGAGAGTGAACTCCTTGTTTGGCGGCGCACTGCTCGAAATGGAAACAGCAGAAGTGATTAATGAGCTGATGGAAAAGATCAAAGGGGCGCAAGTGCAAAGAGAGTGCCTCGATTATGGGAAGAACCAGGACGGTGTGTCTTGGAACGAGGATGGATTGCTGCTGTTCCAGAAGAGGATCGTTATTCCTCGAGGGCCATTGACCGAAGAGGTTATGGCAGAGGCTCATAAGGGCCGGTTCACTATCCACCCTGGTGCTATGAAAATTTATCAGGACTTAAAAAGGAATTTTTGGTGGCCGGGCATGAAGAAGGACATAGCGGTCTACGTGTCCAAGTGTTTGATATGTCAGAAAGTGAAGGTCGAGCACCAGAAACCGTCTGGTAAACTTCAACCTCTTGAGATTCCACAGTGGAAGTGGGAGAGTATTTCCATGGACTTCGTGGTGGGATTGCCTAAAACTCAGGCTGGTTGTGACTCTATCCGGGTCATTGTGGACAGATTGACCAAGTCTGCCCATTTTCTTCCAGTGAAGGTGAGCTTCACTACAGAGCAGTTGGCCAAGCTATATGTCCGCGAGATTGTGAGGCTTCACGGGGTGCCCGAGAGTATCATCAGTGATAGGGACCCGAAGTTCACATCTCGGTTCTGGGAGGCGCTGCAGGAGGCTTTTGGTACGCAGTTGAGATTGAGTACCGCCTATCACCCTCAGACAGACGGACAGACTGAGCGGACCATCCAGACATTGGAGGACATGTTGAGAGCTTGCACGTTGGAGCAGGGTTCTGCATGGGATAGGTACCTTCCGTTGGTTGAATTCTCGTACAACAACAGTTTTCATGCTAGTCTGGGCATGGCACCCTACGAGGCACTGTATGGTAGGAGGTGTCGGACTCCTACCTGCTGGTCTGAGGTTGGAGATAAAGAGCTATTTGGCTTGGACTTTGTCCAAGATACTACCCTACAGATCCAGATGATCAGGGAAAAGTTGAAGCAGGCGCAGAATCGTCAGAAAAGCTACTATGATGTCAAGCATCGTGTAACAGCCCGTGTTAACCCGGATTGTTAACACATTATCGTATTAAGCCACGCTTAATTAAAATGCGGAATAACTTTTTTTCTTTAATTCAATTATGACGTCATTAACTTAACCAACTTGATTACTTAATCATTTTCATAAAAATACTGCCTGTATGTAAATTGCAAGACATCTAACTGAAATACCTCATATATAAATAATAGGTGAGTATCTAAAGCCACAGGTCTACACAAGTAGCCTGGGTCAAAATCCTGATACTTTAATTACAACATTAATTTAATAAGACGATAACAATCATGTGGCATGGACAAACCCCATGCTCACCAAATAAGGCAACAATGCCCACAAATAGTCTCAACATAAACTTAACATAAATAAAGCAGAAAACATAACAGCAGTCAAATAAACAGCAATCCACAACCAGCACGTCAGCATAATTATTAGCTCAGCTCTGGCCTCCTGCCACCTGAGCCCTCAACATTACCTGATCCTGAAATAAGCGTCCCCAAACGTGGGGTGAGATCTCTAACAAGAAATCTCAGTAAGACAAGGGGTCCTCAAGGAGTCTCCACCCCAAGCTCACTTACATGTGTAATATAAGTTCTAAAACAGTATTACAGTATAAGTTCTAAAATCATGCGATGCAGCAATTAATCATGTCATGTGTGCTTTCAAATCTACTGGCCAGAGAAATGTAGGAATACGTCTATGCCTACATGAGTACATGGATACTACCTGCACCTCACCCACATGCTTCTCCATCTTGTATGTACTACATACTCAGGATTGCCGTCTAGGTGGACACCACATGCATATCATAATAGCTCATTACATATAAACAGCTCAACAGCATTTCAAAATAATCAAAGCATGTAACACAGCATGCATAAACCCATCCCCATGGGACATGGTGGAACATCAAAATGGCTAAACCGAGGACACGAAAGCTTACCTTGCAAGCTAGCTATCCAAGCCAAGAGTCCGCACAAACTCAAAGTCCAAACACAGCAGAATCACAATCTGTTTTAGACCAATAATTATATCAATATTAATATTCTAATATTTACAATGTTAAACTAGACATCTTGAGGTTTCCAACGATATACTTTATGCCTCAATCGGAGTTGTATAACTCCGGTTATGATTTTCGCAAAGTGACTGCTGCCAACTGAATTTCCAGCAACCAAGACGCGACTTTAAACTAACACTGAGATCAAACCACTTATCCAATGGCTACGAAATTTTACAGGGTTATAGCCTTATGTGTTAGCTACACATAGGTCCAAACGGCACTCGATTTGGAGCTCTGTAGCTCAAGATATCGAATTTTTACCGAAACAGGTTCGTTGCTGTCCCCATATCCGGATATGGATATCCGGATATCATATCCGGATACTGATATCCGGATATCTGCCCGACAATATCCGGATATCTCACGACAGAATGCATTTTCTGCATTTCGTGAATATCCAATCCATAGGTTCAACTTTTTAACCGATTAAAGGCACTTAAACATGCATTTCTAGGTGTGTTTAACCTACCCCACCCTTAAGTTATTAACTTAGCTCAATACATGCATCAAGGTTCCATTTTTAAGCATTTAAACCCATGATCATAGTTGGTATAACTTACCAAAGCTCAAAAACAGAATAGGCAGTGCTCTTGGAGCTCTCCAAGGTTCCTCAAACTCAGCCTAAGTAGGAGCACGAAAATGGCACTTCAAGGTGGGTTCTTGCACCACAAGAAGGCACTTTGAAGCTCACAATGACTACCACAAAGTAGCCATTACTTAAGCTTCAAACTCATGCTCACTAACTACACACACACAGCTTTCTCAACACAGAATGATGGCCACAATGCAGCCCCAAGGTTTACTCTCACCTTCACAAGTGTTTAAACAAGCATGAAAGGTGATCACTTGGCTAAAGAATGAAGAAGGAAGAAGAAGATGAAGAAGAAGAAGAAGAAGAAGAGTGGCAGCTGCAGCAACTCATGTAGGAAATGAATATGGCCTAGGGTTTTGTGCCCTTAATGAGTCTATTTATAGGCAAGCCACTTAAACGCGCAGTATTAGCCTTAATCGCAAAGTAAAAGATCTTGATCCCAAACTTCGGATTCTAGACCTACGCATTTTTCTAAGATTTTTCATATTTTTATTTTATTTTTCGGAGCACCTTTCCGGTACGCGCTTTTCCATAGCCAGTATCAGTTCTGGCATCAGATTACGTCATTTCGACTTGAAACTTGTTTTACAAGTCCTACATAATATTCTAGTAATTATCATGCATTCGTTATAATTTTCCGGGATACTTTTCCGGTACGCATTTATACCGAGTAGCAGAACCGGTATCTGCGCTTTTCTTCCAAAAAGCGACTTTCAGCATTTTTACTCACTCAATATAATTATCTAAGCCCATTAATAATTATTAGGGTCAATTATGGAATTATTTCCTAATTATCATAATTAACTTACTAATCACCTTAATTAGCGGTGCGGGTTCTTACATTCACCCCACCTTTTTAAGGATTTTGTCCTCAAAATCAGAAACATACTTGTCTCGAAAGTCGGGATACTGTCGGAGAAGCTCATCCTCTCGCTCCCAGGTACACTCCTCAGGAGTTCTTCCTGACCATTGTACTTTGACCATCGGAATGATCTTGCTCCTCAACTGCTTCTCGCCACGATCGAGGATCTTGAGTGGTCCGACGGGAGTCTTTAGGTTCTCCCGAACCTCCACATCATCCGGCTGCACCACGTGCGAAGGATCTGCTATGTACTTTCGAAGCTGAGACACGTGAAACACGTCGTGGATGTTGGCGAGGTTCGGAGGTAAGGCGAGTCGATAGGCAACTGGTCCTACTCTACCAAGGATCTGGTAGGGCCCTATGAATCGCGGGCTCAACTTCATCACGCCGAGTGCCCGTCCAACACCGGTGACAGGTGAAAGTTTCACAAACACGTGCTCACCCTCACTGAACTCCAGTGGTCGATGCTTGACATCATAGTAGCTTTTCTGGCGATTTTGCGCCTGCTTCAACTTTTTCCTGATCATCTGGATCTGTAGGGTAGTATCTTGGACAAAGTCCAAGCCAAACAGCTCCTTATCTCCAACCTCAGACCAGCAGGTAGGAGTCCGACACCTCCTACCGTACAACGCCTCGTAGGGTGCCATGCCCAGACTGGCATGAAAACTGTTGTTGTATGAAAATTCAACCAACGGAAGGTACCTATCCCATGCAGAACCCTGCTCCAACGTGCAAGCTCTCAACATGTCCTCCAATGTCTGGATGGTCCGCTCAGTCTGTCCGTCAGTCTGAGGGTGATAGGCGGTACTCAATCTCAACTGCGTACCAAAAGTCTCCTGCAGTGCCTCCCAGAACCGAGATGTGAACTTCGGGTCCCTATCACTGATGATACTCTCGGGCACCCCGTGAAGCCTCACGATCTCGCGGACATATAGCTTGGCCAACTGCTCTGTAGTGAAGCTCACCTTTACTGGAAGAAAATGGGCAGACTTGGTCAATCTGTCCACTATGACCCAGATAGAGTCACAACCAGCCTGAGTTTTAGGCAATCCCACCACGAAGTCCATGGAAATACTTTCCCATTTCCACTGTGGAATCTCCAGAGGTTGAAGTTTACCAGACGGTTTCTGGTGCTCGATCTTCACTTTCTGACAAATAAGGCACTTGGACACGTAGACCGCTATGTCCTTCTTCATGCCCGGCCACCAAAAATTCCTTTTCAAGTCCTGATACATTTTCGTAGCACCAGGGTGGATAGTGAACCGGCCCTTATGAGCCTCTGTCATAACCTCTTCGGTCAATGGCCCTCGAGGAATGACAATCCTCTTCTGGAACAGCAGCAAACCATCATCGTTCAAAGACACACCGTCCTGGTTCTTCACATAATCGAGGCACTCTCTTTGCACTTGCGCCTCTTTGATCTTTTCCATCAGCTCATTGATCACTTCTGCTGTCTCCATCTCAAGTAGTGCACCCCCAAACAAGGAGTTCACTCTCAAGTCTCTGAACTTCTCGATCATCTCGTAGTCGTTCATCATTAAGCTAGATAAGCTCACGGATTTCCGACTCAAAGCATCGGCTACCACATTGGCCTTGCCAGGGTGATACCTCAACTCAAAGTCGTAGTCCTTCAAGAACTCCATCCATCTACGCTGTCTCATGTTCAACTCCTTCTGGTCAAACAGATACTTCAGGCTCTTGTGATCACTGAATACAGCGAACTTCATGCCAAACAGGTAATGCCTCCAAATCTTGAAAGCAAAAACAATGGCTGCCAACTCCAAGTCGTGAGTCGGGTAGTTCTCCTCGTGAGGTTTCAACTGTCTTGAAGCGTAAGCAACCGCTTTCCCTTTCTGCATCAGCACACAGCCAAGTCCCTTACCAGAAGCATCGCAGTATAACTCAAATTGTTCCGCAGGATCAGGAAGAACTAACACTGGAGCAGTAGTCAGTCTCTCCTTCAGCTCCTGGAAACACTCCTCACACTCATGTGTCCACACGAATGGAGTCTCCTTTCGGGTAAGGCGAGTCATCGGTAGCACCATCTTGGAAAATCCCTCTATGAACCTCCGATAGTAGCCTGCCAAACCCAGGAAGCTTCTCACTTCTGTAACCGTCTTGGGTCTCTCCCAATCCATCACGGCCTCAATCTTGTTAGGATCAACTGCAACTCCATTAGCAGAAATTACATGACCCAGAAATTTCACCGCCTTGAGCCAGAACTCACACTTTGACGGCTTAGCATAGAGCTTTTTCTCTTTTAGCACTTGCAAAACAATCTTCAAGTGCACGGTATGCTCCTCCTCCGTCTTGGAGTAGATCAAAATGTCGTCAATGAAGACGATCACAAACTGATCCAGGTACGGCTGGAAGATCCTGTTCATGTAGTCCATGAACACTGCGGGTGCATTGGTGAGTCCAAACGGGATCACCAAGTACTCGTAGTGCCCGTACCTCGAGCGAAATGCTGTCTTTGGGACATCCTCCGGCTTTACCCGTATCTGATGATAACTGGACCGGAGATCAATCTTGGAATACACACAAGCACCTCTGAGCTGATCCAGCAAATCATCTATGCGTGGAAGAGGGTACTTGTTCTTGATTGTCACCTTGTTCAACTGTCTGTAGTCAGTGCACAACCGCATGGTCCCATCTTTCTTTTTCACAAATATGACCGGTGCTCCCCAGGGAGACACACTCGGCCGAATAAAGTCTTTCGCTGAAAGCTCCTCGATATGCTTCTTCAGCTCCGCCAACTCCGGTGGCGACATCTGGTATGGAGCCAACGATATAGGCCCCACACCAGGCAATAAGTCGATGGAGAACTCTATCTCCCGCTGCGGTGGAAACTCAGGAATCTCCTCAGGAAACACCTCGAGGAATTCCCTCACCACCGGAATGCCAGTGAGATCCTCCTGTGTCCCACTCACCAAACCTCCCAACATGACATAGCCAAATGCCCCTGCTCTCAAGGCCCTCCTCGCCTGCAGGACTGAAATGAACGGTGAGGAACTGGCTGTGGACCCACCCGGAGACATCACCACTTTCTTGGCACAGCAATCAATCATTGCACAGTTTCTGGACAACCAATCCATGCCTAAAATAATATGAAGGTTGGCCATCGGTAATCCTATCAGATCTACCGAGAAGTCACGGCCATCCCACTGAAACGCTACATCGCGATGAACAGTGGAGGTCAAACATTTTTCTCCGGTGGCGGTGGTAACCCGCATCGGTGGAGAAAGCACATCACTGGGCAACTCAAGCCCCACAGCAATAGGGGTAGCAACAAAAGAGTGCGTCGCCCCGGAATCAAACAAAACATCAACAGTTGATCCACTAATGGTAACAGTACCTCTGACCAGGTTCAGAGCTCTGTCCTACTGCTGACGATCAAGTGTGTAGACTCGTCCGGTAGTAGGTGGCACGGCTGGTGCCCCAGTAGGAACCATCTGCAATGGCACAGCCTGCACTGCAGCAACTCTCGCCGTCGGGCAATCTCTGGAGTAGTGGCCCTCCTTGCCACACTGGAAGCAAATCAGCTGACCGGTAGAGCACGGCCCAAAATGTGACTTCCCGCATCCCGAACATCTGGGAGCAGGAGGTCTAGCTGTGTTCCCCTGAGCAGCAGTCTTTCTGAACTGATTCGGCGCTTGCTTAGCCGCCAACGGTGGTTTGCCCTTGCCCTTGTTGGCAAAGTTCTTGTTCTTCCAGGGAGTAGAACCACCAGCGCTCTGCGGCACCTCAACCTTGGCCCTCTTGGCCTGACTCGCCCGGCAGCAGTCCTCGATGTCGCGGCACTGCTGCACCAACGCTCCGAAGTCTCTCGAAGCAGAACCAGCGAGATGTCCAGCAATATCCTCATTAAGTCCCCTCCGGAACTTGGCCGCTAGAAAAACGGGAGTCGGTCTCGCCATGCGGAAATGAGAGAACTTGACCAGCTCATTGAACTTGGCCAGGTACTCGTCAACAGACAACGAGCCC
This sequence comes from Gastrolobium villosum, assembly GCA_032173675.1. NCBI lineage: Eukaryota > Viridiplantae > Streptophyta > Magnoliopsida > Fabales > Fabaceae > Gastrolobium > Gastrolobium villosum. The sequence continues at coordinate 39,432 of JAVKPL010012097.1, read as the reverse complement.
TGTACCAACCGGTCAAACTCCCCCTGCTTCCTCTCCTGTGAGTCATAAGGGAAGTACTGACCCAGGAAGCTCTCCTCGAAGAATGGCCACGTCATCACATGGCCCTGCATCTCGTAGACCTGAGATAGGTTGGTCCACCACTCATGGGCCTCGCCCTCCAGCATATACGTGGCGAACAACAACTTCTGCGGATCAGTGCACTGCATAATCCGGAAAATCTTGTCCAGCGCCTGTAGCCATCTGGCAGCAGCAATGGGATCATACGATCCGTCGAAGGTAGGTGGCTTATGCTTGCAGAAAGCATTCAGCCGGCGATCGATCTCGTCACGATCCTCAGCAAGTACGGGGATAGTCTGCATAGCCCCCGTCAAATGACTACCCTACAGATCCAGATGATCAGGGAAAAGTTGAAGCAGGCGCAGAATCGTCAGAAAAGCTACTATGATGTCAAGCATCGTGTAACAGCCCGTGTTAACCCGGATTGTTAACACACTATCGTATTAAGCCACGCTTAATTAAAATGCGGAATAACTTTTTTTCTTTAATTCAATTATGACGTCATTAACTTAACCAACTTGATTACTTAATCATTTTCATAAAAATACTGCCTGTATGTAAATTGCAAGACATCTAACTGAAATACCTCATATATAAATAATAGGTGAGTATCTAAAGCCACAGGTCTACACAAGTAGCCTGGGTCAAAATCCTGATACTTTAATTACAACATTAATTTAATAAGACGATAACAATCATGTGGCATGGACAAACCCCATGCTCACCAAATAAGGCAACAATGCCCACAAATAGTCTCAACATAAACTTAACATAAATAAAGCAGAAAACATAACAGCAGTCAAATAAACAGCAATCCACAACCAGCACGTCAGCATAATTATTAGCTCAGCTCTGGCCTCCTGCCACCTGAGCCCTCAACATTACCTGATCCTGAAATAAGCGTCCCCAAACATGGGGTGAGATCTCTAACAAGAAATCTCAGTAAGACAAGGGGTCCTCAAGGAGTCTCCACCCCAAGCTCACTTACATGTGTAATATAAGTTCTAAAACAGTATTACAGTATAAGTTCTAAAATCATGCGATGCAGCAATTAATCATGTCATGTGTGCTTTCAAATCTACTGGCCAGAGAAATGTAGGAATACGTCTATGCCTACATGAGTACATGGATACTACCTGCACCTCACCCACATGCTTCTCCATCTTGTATGTACTACATACTCAGGATTGCCGTCTAGGTGGACACCACATGCATATCATAATAGCTCATTACATATAAACAGCTCAACAGCATTTCAAAATAATCAAAGCATGTAACACAGCATGCATAAACCCATCCCCATGGGACATGGTGGAACATCAAAATGGCTAAACCGAGGACACGAAAGCTTACCTTGCAAGCTAGCTATCCAAGCCAAGAGTCCGCACAAACTCAAAGTCCAAACACAACAGAATCACAATCTGTTTTAGACAAATAATTATATCAATATTAATATTCTAATATTTACAATGTTAAACTAGACATCTTGAGGTTTCCAACGATATACTTTATGCCTCAATCGGAGTTGTATAACTCCGGTTATGATTTTCGCAAAGTGACTGCTGCCAACTGAATTTCCAGCAACCAAGACGCGACTTTAAACTAACACTGAGATCAAACCACTTATCCAATGGCTACGAAATTTTACTGGGTTATAGCCTTATGTGTTAGCTACACATAGGTCCAAACAGCACTCGATTTGGAGCTCTGTAGCTCAAGATATCGAATTTTTACCGAAATTGGTTCGTTGCTGTCCCCATATCCGGATATGGATATCCGGATATCATATCCGGATACTGATATCCGGATATCTGCCCGACAATATCCGGATATCTCACGACAGAATGCATTTTCTGCATTTCGTGAATATCCAATCCATAGGTTCAACTTTTTAACCGATTAAAGGCACTTAAACATGCATTTCTAGGTGTGTTTAACCTACCCCACCCTTAAGTTATTAACTTAGCTCAATACATGCATCAAGGTTCCATTTTTAAGCATTTAAACCCATGATCATAGTTGGTATAACTTACCAAAGCTCAAAAACAGAATAGGCAGTGCTCTTGGAGCTCTCCAAGGTTCCTCAAACTCAGCCTAAGTAGGAGCACGAAAATGGCACTTCAAGGTGGGTTCTTGCACCACAAGAAGGCACTTTGAAGCTCACAATGACTACCACAAAGTAGCCATTACTTAAGCTTCAAACTCATGCTCACTAACTACACACACACAGCTTTCTCAACACAGAATGATGGCCACAATGCAGCCCCAAGGTTTACTCTCACCTTCACAAGTGTTTAAACAAGCATGAAAGGTGATCACTTGGCTAAAGAATGAAGAAGGAAGAAGAAGAAGAAGAAGAAGAAGAAGAAGAAGAAGAAGAAGAAGAAGAAGAGTGGCAGCTGCAGCAACTCACGTAGGAAATGAATATGACCTAGGATTTTGTGCCCTTAATGGGTCTATTTATAGGCAAGCCACTTAAACGCGCAGTATTAGCCTTAATCGCAAAGTAAAAGATCTTGATCCCAAACTTCGGATTCTAGACCTACGCATTTTTCTAAGATTTGTCATATTTTTATTTTATTTTTCGGAGCACCTTTCCGGTACGAGCTTTTCCATAGCCAGTATCAGTTCTGGCATCAGATTACGTCATTTCGACTTGAAACTTGTTTTACAAGTCCTACATAATATTCTAGTAATTATCATGCATTCGTTATAATTTTCCGGGATACTTTTCCGGTACGCATTTATACCGAGTAGCAGAACCGGTATCTGCGCTTTTCTTCCGAAAAGCGACTTTCAGCATTTTTACTCACTCAATATAATTATCTAAGCCCATTAATAATTATTAGGGTCAATTATGGAATTATTTCCTAATTATCATAATTAACTTACTAATTACCTTAATTAGCGGTGCGGGTTCTTACACATCGACCACTGGAGTTCAGTGAGGGTGAACACGTGTTTGTGAAACTTTCACCTGTCACCGGTGTTGGACGGGCACTCGGAGTGAGGAAGTTGAGCCCGCGATTCATTGGGCCCTACCAGATCCTTGGTAGAGTAGGACCTGTTGCCTATCGACTCGCCTTGCCTCCGAACCTAGCCAACATCCACGACGTGTTTCACGTGTCTCAGCTTCGGAAGTACATAGCAGACCCTTCGCACGTGGTGCAGCCGGATGATGTGGAGGTTCGGGAGAACCTAAAGACTCCCGTCGGACCACTCAAGATTCTCGACCGAGGCGAGAAACAGCTTAGAAGCAAGATCATTCCAATGGTCAAGGTGCAGTGGACTGGGCGTAGTCCCGAGGAGTGCACGTGGGAGCGAGAGGATGAGCTTCTCCGACAGTATCCCGACTTTCGAGACAGGTATGCTTCTGATTTTGAGGACAAAATCCTTAAAAAGGTGGGGTGAATGTAAGAACCCGCACCGCTAATTAAGGTAATTAGTAAATTAATTAGGATAATTAGGAAATAATTCCATAATTGACCCTAATAATTATTATGAGGCTTTAATAATTACAATTAGTGAGTAAGAATGCTGAAAGTCGCTTTTCGGAAGAAAAACGCAGATACCGGTTCTGCTACTCGGTATAAATGCGTACCGGAAAAGTATCCCGGAAAATTATAACGAATGCATGATAATTACTAGAATATTATGTAGGACTTGTAAAACAAGTTTCAAGTCAAAATAACGTAATCTGATGCCAGAACTGATACTGGCTATGGAAAAGCGCGTACCGGAAAGGTGCTCCGAAAAATAAAATAAAATATGACAAATCTTAGAAAAATGTGTAGGTCTAGATTCCAAAGTTTGAGATCAAGATCTTTTACTTTGCTATTAAGGCTAATACCGCGCGTGTGTGGCCTTGTGCCTATAAATAGACACTTTAGGCACAAAACCCTAGGCATTTTAAAACTCCTACGTGACTTGGGGGCTGCAGCTTGCCTTCCCTTCCTCCTTCCTTCCTCCTTGGCCATTTGCTTGGGAGAAACCACCAAGTTGTCACCTTTAGCCTTAATCTTTCCTCTTTTACCATGAAAACACTTGAGTGAGTGCATTGTAAGGAGGTTGTGATCTTGTTTTCTGAGGGTGCTGCTGTGGAGGGAGTGTTTGAGGGCTGTGGTGTTGTCTCCATGGTTATGAACCATTGTTCATACCATTAGAGGTTTCAAGAAGCCTCCTTTGGTGCCAAGAACCAACCTTTGGTGTGGCATTTTCGTGTCCTTGGGTGTGCTGGACTTGTGTGCAGTATTGGGAGCTCCAAAGGCACCTTGAACTACTGACTAAGCTTTGGGGTAAGTCACCTTAACTTGATCATGTGTTTTTATGGCCTAAAGGTGGTATCTTGGTATGTTAAGGGGTTTAACATGTAACTAACACATAAGTAAACCTAAATATGCTTAAAGATGCATGCTTTAACGTGTACATGTGTTAAAAGTTGGATCTTTGGGTTGGATATTCACGAAATGCAGAAACTGCATTCTGTCGTGAGATATCCGGATATTTGTCGAACAGATATCCGGATATCAGTATCCGGATATGGTATCCGGATATGGTATCCGGATATTGATATCCGGATATGGGATCTGGGTATCCGGATATGACATATCCGGATATGTCCAGTGTGATATCCGGATATGGCATATCCGGATATGCCCCTTCTGATATCCGGGTATCCTGGGTTTTTCACAGAACAGTAGCCGTGCTATGTGAACAGTAAGCTATGGTGTGTTTGTGGACCCAAGATTAAGGAAGTTGAACTTCTGTAATTAATGAACTAAGTCAGAATCATGTGATTAAGGGCTTATGGCTTTGTTGGAAGCCTTAAGACGTAAAACGTAAAGGAAAGGCGTAGTCTTTAATTTGTATGCTTATGATGCATAAATATTGATGTATTAATGGTCCATATCAGATTGTGATACTGTTGTTTGTGGACTTGTGAGTGGTTGGACTCTTGGCTTGGATAGCTAGCTTGCAAGGTAAGCTTTCGTGTCCTCGGTTTAGCCATTTTGTTGTTCCACCATGTCCCATGGGGATGGGTTTATGCATGCTGTGTTACATGCTTTATTGTTTTGGAAATGCTGTTGAGCTATTTATATGCAATGAGCTTTTATGAGATGCATGTGGTGTCCACCTAGACGGTAATCCTGAGTATGTAGTACATACAAGATGGAGAAGCTGTGGGTGAGGTGCAGGTAGTATCCATGTACTCATGTAGGCATAGACGTATTCCTACATTTCTCTGGCCAGTAGATTTGATAAACACACATGGCATGATTAATTGCTGCATCGCATGATTTTGGAACTTATATTGTAAATACTGTTTTTAGAACTTATATTACACATGTAAGTGAGCTTGGGGTGGAGACTCCTTGAGGACCCCTTGTCTTACTGAGATTTCTTGTTAGAGATCTCACCCTACGTTTGAGGACGCTTATTTCAGGATCAGGTAATGTTGAGGGCTCAGGTGGCAGGAGGCCCGAGCTGAGTTGATAGTATGATATGCTGTTCTGCTGGATTGACTGCTGTTATGTTATGTTTTCCGCTTTATTTATGTTATCATGTTGAGACTGTTTGTGGGCATTGTTGCCTTATTTGGTGAGCATGGGGTTTGTCCATGCCACATGATTGTGTTATCGTCTTTTAATTCGCTGTTGTAATTAAAGTATCAGGATTTTGACCCAGGCTGCATGTTGTAGTCCTGTGGTTTTAGATACTCACATTATATTTATGTACGAGGTATTCAGTTAGTTGTCTTGCAATTTACATACAGGCAGTATTTTTGTGAAATTGATTAAGTAATCAAGTTGGCTAAGGTTATGACGTCATAATTGAATTAAAGAAAAAGTTATTCCGCATTTTAATTAAGCGTGGCTTAATACGATAGTGTGTTAACAATCCGGGTTAACACGGGCTGTTACACTCGGCAAGCGCTGAATCAATTTAAGAGGACTTATGCTCAGGGGAGCGCAGCGAGACCTCCTGCTCCCAAGTGTTCGGGATGTGGGAAGACCCATTTTGGTCCGTGTTCTACCGGGCAGCTGATTTGCTTCCTGTAACATCCCGAGCGCTGACGAGGTCGGGGAGTGATCGCCGGTGCGAAAGGGCATGGACAAGGAGCGGCTTCTGATAGGCTTCCAGCGTGGGGGTTACATGCATGTATGAATCGAATCGACACCCGAAAGAGAGGGATTCCAAATACTGTACAGATGTGAGACTGCACAGTTTGGAATAGCTTATAAGAATTAATTGGTACTACATATACTAACAAGATGCATCTTTTTTGGTAGCCCGGATCGGAAGAACTCTACAGTTAAGCGTGCTTGATTTGGTGCAATTCTGGGATGGGTGACCTCTTGGGAAGTTTTCACAAGAAGTGTGCGAATGAGGAAAAAGTACACTGAAAAGTCTCGTGTTAGTACGTGGGAATAGTCGTTGATTTTTGAAGCGGCCGGGCATTACAAGTGGTATCAGAGCAGGCCTTTTTTCCAGTACGGTGTGGTTCGAGGACGAACCAGGCGGAAGCTAGTGGGCATGTAACATCCCGAGCGCTGACGAGGGCGGGGAGTGATCGCCGGTGCAAAAGGGCATGGACAAGGAGCGGCTCCTGATAGGCTTCCAGCGTGGGGTTACATGCATGGATGAATCGAATCGACATCCGAAAGAGAGGGATTCCAAAGACTGTGCAGATGTGAGACTGCACAGTTTGGAATAGCTTATAAGAATTAATTGGTACTACCTATACTAACAAGATGCATCTTCTTTTCGGTATCCCGGATCGGAAGAACTCCACAGTTAAGCGTGCTTGACTTGGTGCAATTCTGTGGAGGTTCGGGAGAACCTAAAGACTCCCGTCGGACCACTAAGAATTCTTGATCGTGGTGAGAAACAGCTGAGGAACAAGACCATTCCGATGGTTAAAGTGCAGTGGACTGGACGCACTCCTGAAGAGTGTACGTGGGAGCGAGAGGACGAGCTTCTCTGACAGTACCCCGACTTCCGAGACAGGTATGTTTCTGATTTTGAGGATAAAATCCTTAAAAATGTGGGGTGAGTGTAAGAACCCGCACCGCTAATTAAGGAAATTAACTGATTAATTATGATAAATCAGGAATTGATTCCATAATTGACCCTAATAATGTGGCTTAAATAATTGTAATAAATGGGTAAGAATGCTGAAAGTCGCTTTTCGGAAGAAAAATGCAGATATCGGTTCTGCTAGTCGGTATAAATGCGTACCGAAAAAGTATCTCAGAAAATTATAATAAGTGCATGATAATTACTAGAATATTATATAGGACTTGTAAAATGAATTTCAAGTTAAAATAATGTGATCTGATGCCAGAACTAATACTGGCTATGGAAAAGCGCGTACTAGAAAGGTTCTCAGAAAAATAAAATAAAAATATGAAAAATCTTAGAAAAATGAGTAGGTTTAGATTCCGAAGTTTGGGATCAAGATCTTTTACTTTGCGATTAAGGCTAATACTGCGCGTTTAAGTGGATTTGGCTATATACGCACCTATTTGGCACGAAACCCTAGATAACTACCATTTCCTCCGTGAGGCTCTTTGTGTGGCTGACCAGAATATGGTCTCTTTGGTTTTCTTCACCATTCTTGAGCAAAGTTGCTGCCTTTTCTTTGATTCTTCACACCTTCTTCTTGTAAACACTTGAGTGAGTGTCTTGTGAGTGTGGAGAGTGGGCTTGGGGAGTGTTCATCCGCTGTTGGTAAGTGGTGTTGGGGATGACTTGGTTGGCTTGGTTGTGAGAGTTTTGGTGTTGGCTTTTTGAGTTTCAAGGAACCGTTTTGTTGTTCAAAGAACCAACCTTTCTCACCATTTTCGTGCACCTTGTATGACCTGAGTTTTGGAGCAGTTGAGAGAGCTCCAAGAGCATCATCCATCTCTGTTTTGGCTTGTGGTATGATCACCACCTTTGAACTTGAGTTTTTATGCTTAAAAGTGGAACCTTGATGCATGTAAAGGCTAAAAGATGATAACTTAACTTTGTGTAATGTCAAACACACCTAGAAATGCATGTTTTAGGGTCTTTAATCGGTAAAAACCCAACCCTGGATGGATATCTTCACGAAAATGCAGAGCTGCATTCTATCGTGAAATATCCGGATATTTGTCGAGCAGATATCCGGTTATGGATATCCGAATATGATATCCGGATATTGTTATCCGGATATGGGATCTGGATATCCGGATATTGTATATCCGGATATGGTCAGTGAGATATCCGGATATTGCATATCCGGATATGCCCCGAGGAATATCCGGATAGTCTGGGTTTTCGAAGAACAGTAGCTTTACTGTTCATACAGTAGGCTATTGGGGGTTTGTGGACCCTATATTAAGGAAGTTGAACTTCTGTATTTAATGGACTAAGTCAGAATCATGTGATTAAGGGCTTGTGGCTTTGTTAGAAGCCTTAAGACGTAAAACATAAAGTAAAGGCGTTGTCTTTTTATTGTATGCTTGAGATACATGTTTATTGATATGTTAATGGTCCATAACAGATTGTAATACTGCTGTGTTTGGACTTTGAGCTTGTGGCTTGGATAGCTAGCTTAAGAGGTAAGCTTTCATGTCCTCTGTTTAGCCATGTTGTGGTTCCACATGTCCCATGGGGATATGGTTTATGCATGCTGTGTTACATGCTTTGATGTTTTGGAAATGCTGTTGAGCTATCACTACAAGAAAAAGGGGATTCGCCGTCGGTTGCTTCAGAGCGGTTGATAATCACCACCTTTAAACCTGAAGCTGAAGGTATGTCTAGCGAAATGTAGTTGCAGCTTCCAAAATTCATTCCCTATTTCTCCTAATTCCTTAAGCCAAGTTTTGTTCATTCTTATTACCTTTGTTTCCCTATTTCTCCTAATTCCTTAAGCCAAGTTTTGTTCGTTCTTATTCCCTCTGTTCCAGGTTGATAAGTCATTTATCCCAAGCCATTTCTTGCGTTTATTTCTAGTACTCCTCTTTCTCTCTTTCTCTAGACCCTTATTTCTATTTTCCTTCATTTCCCCCAATTTATCTTTCTTTTTTGTGCCCTAATCTAATCTCATTGTTTCAGGTGGTTCTTCCCGTTGATGGAAAAAAATGAAACTGGCTCCATATTGTGCTAGTGTAATGTGTTACTGCAGAACAAAAGGTGAATCATGTTTTCATTTTTCGATTTTTGCTGATACGTCATGAAGAAATGGACATACTTTGATATTTGAATACATCATTCTTTGAACTTTTTGATTCAAAGATTTTACAGATTGAAATTCTTACTTTTCTTATAGTTACAGATCTAATCTATGTCATAGTTATAGATTTAGTACACTATAGCTTATCCTCATGGCTTGAGAGAAGGTACCATTCTTTCATTCGAACTCTAGACTATTTTCATGTCTGTGAGACATTTGACATATTCTCGTTGTTGAGATAATTTTGGAAATAACATTTAGTTTATTATCATTATATACATTATCTTCTTTTTCCTTGAATTTTTACTTGTCTGTACAAGTTCCATTTGTTGGTATGTTCAAACCAAAGATTGTCAATGCATTATTTAGCATTACAAAAAATATATGTGCAGCGAGTACTCACCGTCATTTATAAATCATCTGCACTTGAAACTGTGATATTACTGACACATAATGAGTCAAAGATCAACACTAGGATGAGAAACTTATTCAGGTACACTCTTTTTTTCGCTGCCACTTTTTTGTTGGTTCTTGTCGTAAGTAATAGTTCTCTACTTCAGTATTTTTTATTTCTAGTTTTTGCTTTTGAAAGGATAAAACGTATGATATTTATACGGCTTGAGTTTTGTTACATCTAATTTATGTGATTGTTGATTTCATTTAGCCTATAATAGCTTTAGAATATTTTGCGTGACAGTTAGCTCTAGCAACTTCAGGAAAAAGGGGAATTGGTCCTTGTGTTGGTTTATGTACACTTTTGAAACTGCCATTCTTTGTCACCTGGGAGGTCAGAGTCACTAGCTATGTCTGCAGAAAGCATGGATAAACCCATGTCATTTTCGAGCTTGAAGCACCCCACAACTCCCACTAAGGAGGTTAAAGAAGTGGAAAAATTCCTCACCATAGGTTTTGATATCTTCAAGAGTAAGAAAGAAACCTTTGGTTAATTCGGCTCCCATTGGTTTTGGAAACTCAAACTTAGAGGCTGTTGATCAGCTTCATATGCTTGATAACTGTTTCATATCAAATGCTAGAGCTCAAGCTATGAATAGAAACATATCTCATCTAGCCTAGGTATATATATATATATGTGTATGTCTCACACTTTCTTATGATTTCCCTCTCTATGATCGAATACCAAATGAGAAATGATGTATTGATGTTTTCTGGATTTTGTGAATATGTTTATAACAATTTGATATATGCTTGGGATGGTATCACAAAGTTGCATCATTCGGTTCTAAAAAAGAAGATACAGTTTGCCAGAGAAAAACTTCAAATGAAGATCACTGTTATACTATATTCTCAAATCAGTAGTAAACCTCAATTATGATTTTCATTCTATTATTACTGCTACCAGAGTGTTTGCTAACAAATCGGTAGGTATCTAGTTTCGGTAAAAACATTTATAGTCTCAGTGATAATAAAAGTGCGTTGACAGAATTTTTATGCTTACAGGTGAATGTACAATCAACATCCATTGCGCTGAGGCAGACATGTGATAACACAGCTTGCATCAAATACATGTTAACTAGTTTTATGATATTTTCCACACCATATCTGTCTTTGAGGTAACTAAATATTACTTGTTCGGACTTTCATTATTTCTTTTTATACGGCTAACAGGAGAAAATATATAGTTCCATATAATTCAATCGAGAAGAAGCATTCCATAGTTCCATATACAGTTTAAGGTACATGGTGTGCAGATGGGTTAAAAAAAAAGCTTTCAAGTTGGCTTTTAATGATTAGAGCATTAAAAGAGAATATGCATGTAACACATATACATAATTAGAAATAAAATGAAATTCATCAATAAAACCTTAAGCCTTTCAGGCCATGCCCTTATGATTATTTAGAAGATAATCTTATAGCTTAACTTGCAGTGAAATATTTAATACTTTATAATTTGGCTTTTTTCCCCTCTCTTTAGTACTGCAGTAATGGGTGTAATATGGCTAATAATTTAAAATATCTAGAAAATGCACATGTTTTTATTTAGTTTTGTGGTTGGTTCAATATACTTCTCCCGTGATATTCTTCGTGTTTGTTGTGTTATCTGAATGCGTCTATCTATGACTCAGCTGAAATTTAACTTATCTCATTACTGCTTGTGATGTGTGATTTTTGAAGATTGGATTGTTTTGAGGTTAATGGTGTAATATGGCTAATAATTTATAATTTGCGTTTTCAAAATTATCGTGTAACTTTTTTTTTCTTGCATGGCTAAAAGCACCATAATGTTAACTTCTGTACTATCTAAATAAAAAAATGATATATTTTTCACTTAAAACACCGTCACATAAACCCACATTGACCTATTATAACATATTTGGTTTACTTTTTTTGAACTCAAACATAATTTGGGCTAAATATGTTATTAAACAGTTGCGTAGTTAAGATTTTAATGGAATTGATTGTAGAAGAATTAATTTAAAAAGAACTAATGTGAAAAAATAATTTATTTAGAATAATATTGTAAAAGTAAGCTTAATTACTTTTATTTGAATGATAAAGTAAAGTTACATTTAAAGTGTAAATATAAGTATATTTTTAAGAAATTTATAAATTTAACAATTAAAATGGATTTTTTTTATACATAAAAACAACGACTATAATATGGCTAATAAATCTTTTTTTTTAAATATCGTTCCATTAGCTTAAATAATTTTTTTTAATGCATGGGACATTCGAGGCCTTAAATGAGGATCCCTTTGGATGCATAAAGAGGAACATTGCAGCATTCCATAAACCTCTGATCAACAATTATGAAGAATAATTTATATTACAAAAATCTCCTCTACTGTAAAATGGTAATAATTAAGATTTAATTTTATATTGCTATATCCATTAATATATGGTAAAAAAGCAGAGTTTTTTCTCACTGTAATTTATAAAAATAGTTCAGTATAAATATAATTTAAATTAAATTATAATAGGTCCTTAAAGTTTTAAATTGTTTTAATTATAGTTTCATATATATATATATAGGGAAAATATTTTTTCATGTTGCATGAGAATTGAATTCTCACGTTTGTGACCCTTCGATTTATGTGCAAATTTTTTCTTTTCTTTTTATTTTTTAATAAATGTGCGGTCCACCACCAATTGAGTCAAAACATGAGAATTCAATTCTCATGCAACATGAGAAAATCAAACCCCATATATATATGTATATATACATATATATATATATATATATATATATATATATATATATATATGCATGTATGATAAGTATTTATATAAACAAGATTGGTTGTACTTAAAAATGGCGTGCAACATTATGTTCATTTGTGAAGGGATATTTTTTTTTCAGTATTATTATATTATTGTAATTGCAGAAGCAAAATCTTTCAAATGAAATTTCTCTTCTCTTTACAGGTTCCTAATTATGACTTGGATTGGTCGTGGCCAACAACAATAGTAGTACTGGGGAATGAAAATAGGTTATTTCCTTCATTTTTGTCTTAGAAGTAAATCTGGTTCAGTTCAATTTGATGCTCACTGTTTATTTTGATATGCCATTGGATATAGAAAATTCCATGTAATGATTTCAAAGATGCGAATGCGAGGTCGTTGTAAGTTTCATTTGTTCCTGTTTATGTTCGTATATATTCAGCATTGGTTATGTTCCTGTTGCAGGGGAATTACTGAAGAGGCTTTGGAGTTGTTGAATTTGCATTGTTGTATTCTAATGAAAGGAATGGTGGACTCTTTCAATGTTTCAGTTGTTGCAGCCATCCTCATGCACCATGTTGTTTGTGATAGAATATCTAGTATGATGGTATGATAATGAATAATGATTTTGATTCTGTACTTTATGTGGCATCCAAGGACATATCAATCTAAATCTGATATCTGTTTTTGTTTTATTTTTTATTAATACTGCATATCTCTGTAACGCCCTCCCTTGTATGCATCCAAGAGAGTCGTTTGCTAAGCAGAATTAGAGTCTTTAACGTCACATAAGCTAACAAAGATCCTCATTCTAAATACAAATCCATAACGCGTTTCAAAATTCTTATCACCTCTGTTTGGACGATAAAAAATATTTCAAGTGATTTAGAAAGAGCACGTTGGGGGCTTCGCGTGCATATAAAATAATAGTAAATCGGAGTTCGTTTGCTCATAAAAACACCACCCGTAAGGTGCACTGTAAAAATTCGGCACTTAGACGTTCTAAAATTCTTTTCACAAAACGTTTTTCCAAAACAGCCGCTGTTCATAAAAGTTCAAAGCGAAATAGAAGATGATAAAATCTACAGTCATCCAAGAGTATCAAAATATTAAGCATTACAGTCATCCAATCAATCAAACAGCAACAGTACAAGTCCATTCATCAGCAAGCAACAGCAAATATCACGTCTTCAAATGCTTTTACGTCCTCCTGCCATTTAGGAAAATAGCAGCCCCGAAGGGGTGAGAATAATCCCAGTAATGTGGCAACAAAACCAATAATATAACAGTATTAACTAGGCACAAAATCATAAACAGTCACTTCAACATATCCTTGTTCCTTTTCCTTTTTCCTTTTCATCATATTCATATATATTGCGTATATAACGCCTTTCCTTTGCGCTTTTAGCACCGTCGTGCGCGCACTTCACAGTGGATATCATATACTCATGGCACCTGAGCTCTGTGGATTCCAACTGTGGGCCTATGCGGACTGATGCCAAGTGTCCCATACCCTGGTACCTTAGGGATGCCTATATGATGCTTGCTCAAACACATGGTCCTGTACATAACTATTCTAAAAAGCAAGGCCTATATGATCTTGGTACATGCATGCCATGCTATGCTTTCACACAGAAAGCGTACAAAAATGCGGTATGATGTAAGGTGCATGCTTATATACTTTTCATATAGCCATCACGGCACATATACTTGTCATATACGTTATGCTGCCACATAACAACTTTACCTCATAATCATATAGCCATCACGGCACATTCTTGGCAGTTTACTTTCATCATAAGGAACATAATTATTTTACGGAGTATGGAGCATCATGTCACAACTTTATACCAGTAGTCAATAGTCACATTAGGTAATATCGCCTGACACTTACCTTGCGTGCCTTAAATAATACCAAACAGCAGCGAAGTATCTCACTTCTTAAGTGCACCTAAATCAATTACAACCAATCATTTACAGCGGCGATTTACAGCAGAAACAGTGAGCATACAGCAGCGTTTTACAGTAGAAACAGTGAGCATACAGCAGCGTTTTACAGTAGAAACAGTGAGCATACAGCAGCGTTTTACAGCAGCAAAACAGTGACGTTTGTTCTTAAAACAGTGAGCAGAAAACAGTGAGTTGTTCTTTAAAATAGTGAGCAGAAAACAGTGACATTTTCCTTAAAAACAGTGGGCAGAAACAGTGACGTTTTACAGCAGGAAAACAGTAGCACCTTACAGCAGAAACAGTGACCATTTTCAAACATAAGCAGTGGCATTTTGGACATCAAAACAGTGGCAGAACAGTGGCATCAAACAGTGGCAGAAACAGTGGTATTTGAACGTTAAAACAGTGACATAAGTAGTGGTATTTGCACATCAAAACAGTGGCATGAATGGTAACATTTGAACATCCAAAACAGTGGCATAAGTAGTGATTTTTGAACATCAAAACAGTGGCATAAATAATGATTTTTGGAACATCAAAATAGTGGCATAACTAGTGATTTTTGAACATCAAAACAGTGGCATAATTAGGAGTATTTGAACACCAATACAGTGGCATAAAGAGTAGTGTTTGGACATCAAGATGGTGATCATTTTATGCAGAAACAGTGGCACATTAAGTACTAAAACAGTGAGCTTTTTGTGCAGAAACAGTGGCATGTGAGGCACTAAAACAGTGAGCATTTTATGCAGAAACAGTGACATATTTATCCTCAAAACAGTGGCACATTCATACAGAAACAGTGGCATTAACTCAAGCATAACCATGAGACTTTCATTCCATAACTTAAGCATACAAGTCATCATCAAATAGCTCCACCATTATACTTTCACCATGCTCAAACAAGAATCCAACACAAAACAGAATCAAGGAGACATCTCATGCACACACATGGTTACATACAATGAAAGGAGTCTAAGTTCTAAGCTTACCTCTTGTAGCACACACTTCTTGGTCAAGGATCACACACCACACCTTCTATCTTTACAAAACAACAAGTTCACCCTTCTTAGGAGATGGCTTGTGCGCTCAAATGGTGAGGAGGACACTTTGGACAGCTTCCAAGGGTGAGGAACTCGGCTGGACAGTGAGGGAAAGGAGAGGAAAAAGCTTGCACTTGTTTGGTGTTTTAGGCCACGGCTTGAGAGGTGAGGGAAGAAGAGAGTTGGCTTAGTCTTTCTTTCTCCAAGTGCTCATGCATTCACGGCTAGAAGGTGGGGGAGAGGAAGGAAGTTGGCTGAATGTGCAAAGTGAGGCCAGCCCTCTTGTGCGCACAAATTAAAAGGGGAGAGGGAGGAGAGGTTGGAATGATGAAGCATCATGGCAAATCTGATTTCTTGTGGAAGTGGGGCTGCAAACTTGGTCAAAACAAGCAAGGAGTTTGCTTCTTGCACACTCTAGGCGCATGCAAGGAGGTGAGGTGGGAGGTTGTCATCATGCGCACATGCAAGGTGGTTCTCTTGGTCAACAAGCTAGGCAGATTTGTGTCATAAAAATCTGATTTTAGGCTTCCCTTGTGCGCACATGATGAGGAGTATGCAGCCCAAAATAATGCTAAGGAGTACAAGTGTCTTCCATGCAATGAAGTTGAAGTCAAATGGTGCACATGCAAGGAGTGATGTGGCGGTCATGCAAGGCTAAGTTGGAGGATTTTCCTAAGTCTTTCCTACCTTCCTATGCGCATGAATGAGTGGGAAAAGATTACTCTTGCCATGTGAAAGTTCCTTGATACACAAGACAACCTTGTAGGACAAGGCTTTAAGGGAGACAAGAGTGGATACACATTGGGCTGAACTAGATTGATCCAAGAACCTCCTTGGGCCATCGGCCATCACATGAAGAAGTCCAACAAAACAAGCCTAAAGGTGACAAGTCCACACACTAGCCCACTTCCCAAGCCCTTTAAGCACCAAAGCCTTATAACACACACTCAAATTACTCATATGATTTTAATAAAAGTTCACATGCCTACATATGTACTCTCCTAACATCTTAATTTAAATACTTACCTTAATCTCATCCTAGGGTAAAGGTCAAACAATTCGCAAGCCACCACACATAAACCAACAATTCGAGTTCTACACATGCATCTATATCATTATAACACTTATGTATTTTACTAATTATGTGGGATGTTACAATCTCCCTCACTTTTCACGGCCAAATGTAATATATATTTTTTGTTTCTTGTCTTGGTTTTCAAATGTATGAGTGCCAATCAGACAAAGGTGCACGACAACTGCAACTATAACTGCAGGTTCCAACCTTGTCAATGCAAACTCATCAATCATCAAAACATATCGAACACAAAAGAAGTTCTTCCTCTTGTGATATCAAAGACCAAATTACCTTTTCTATGTGATTCAGCTCTCTATCAAACATGCACTAGCTCTGTTATTAGCTAGATCACAGAATTGCATTTTGGATACTCCCTTGTGATGTATATTTTTGCATATTTTCTGCTTAATTACTATCAAGATTGTGTTAATTAGTCAAATCCTCGTATTGTATAACATTTGGATTCATTAGTCAACAATTAATTCCACATGTTGAAATTTGAATTGAGAATAAATACCGATCGATGTACCTATCTAGAAACATATCAAGGAAATGCCAAAACAGTAACAATCAATGTTGATGTGAGGTAATATTCTGCCACATGGCAATGTTCTGCCACACCAATTAATTCGTATATATTTATAATCTCTTTTTCTATTTTTTTTTGCCATATGGCAATGTTCTGCCACAGAAAAATGCAAGCTAGCAGACTTTATTCCTCTCTTATTTGTTTCATTTTTTAGCACAGCGAACCAGGATGGTTTTAAACCAAATCTAGAGAATCATCTTCTTCCTTTATTCTCAATGAAAACTGATGACATTGCTTTGGATTCAAAATAGAAGACTAATGCTTTATCGTCCAAAGCTTCTCGTCATCCGCTGCTTATGCAGGTAGCTATTGTTTTTCCTTCTTTCAAGTTGAATGTGCAGTATTCTCAAAGGGTTTGAACTAACTGCCATGTTCATGGACTCGAACTAGCTGCACTTTATTTGATTATTATTTATTGTAACTCTCATAGGAAAGTAAACCATGCTGATCTAATGTGTTACTTCCAGTGAATGGGGGTTAGTTGTTGATACGTGAGTTATAACAATGGTTTTTTTCTTAATTTTTTTTAACAGTTGATCTGATTTATTTATTACATTGTTAAAAAGTATTCGCTAAACATCATGCCTTACTGCACATAAACTCGTACTTTTGTATCTGTTACGAACATATTGTGTTCTCTTATTTGTATAACAAACTTTATGTGGCAGAAATGAGGGAGGCTGAAGCAGCTCGCATAAGAGAAAAGTATCCTGATAGAATTCCAGTAAGATCCCCCCTCTTCACCCTGTTGTGTGCGTGTGTCATGATAATCTTGCTTACTGATTATTAATTTGGTTGATCTTTTGGGTGTAGGTAATTGTTGAAAGGGCTGAGAAGAGTGATGTTCCTGATATTGATAAGAAAAATTCAGTTTCTTATATTTTTCCTACATAGAAATCATGAACATTGGCGTAGTTTATGAACTCTGATTTTCTTCTCAAGAATTAGTATCTGTTTTGATAATTACTTTCTTCATTAATTTTATCATGCTTTACCTGGTTGAATTTTGATGTCATTGTGGTCATATTATTGTTAGGGTTGGGATGGAATCTATTTGGAGACTGCTAAATTTTAATTGCTTTTCCATTTGTGGTGTCAAACTGAATCGTTTCTGAACTTTCAAACCTTATGGCTTCTACTTCTATCTGGTTGAATTGAGGATAAAAGTTAGATGGACAAACTCTTGTATAATTTTTATTTTTTGACATGGTAAACTGTGGCAGAAGCCTTGTGTTCTTTTTTAATTTTGGTAAATTATGTTAAATAATATAACAAAACCCAATTATAAAACAAATTCGAAAAAACAAGGATCACTACTAAGCTGATTATATTGGTATATGCTTTTTATTGTTCTATTCATGTAAAATCCCACTTATAGGTTTCATCACTGGAAGATGTAAAAATTGTCTAATTTGATTAACAATGAAAGAGGATTTTTTGTAGTGACAAGTGAAAGTGGTATTTTGGTTTAGGCTTCAGTGATAACAAATGAAGGTAATGTTGAAAATATGGATTGAAGTTACGTATACATGCAGTCTTTGTTCTGATTGGATTTACATATGCTTATTATTTATTGTTCTCCAACAACCTTTTTGTTTAGTACAACCGCCTTCATTATTAAATATAGGAGGTTGGATGACTTTCCCTTGCCCTGTTCACACCCCCTCCCAAAATTAAAGAAAAATTGATTTTGGAAAATGTTTTTTGAATGTGGAGTGTAACGCCCTCCCTTGTGTGCACCCAAGTGAGTCGTTTGCTAAGCGGAATTAGAGTCTTTAACGTCACATGAGTTACTATAGAATTCTAAATCTACATACACATCCGTAAGGCGTTTTTACAACTCTTATAACTTCTGTTTGGACGATAAAAAATATTTCAAGTGATTTAGAAAGAGCACGTTTGGGGCTTCGCGTGCATATAAAATAATAGAAAATCCGAGTTCGTTTGCTCATAAAAACACCACCCGTAAGGTGCACTGTAAAAATTTCAGCACATAAGCCTTTCAAAAGTCTTTTCACAAACGTTTTCCAAAATAGCCGCTGTTCATAAAAGTTCAATATCAAAAAGAGATGATAAAGTCTACAGTCATCCAAGAGTACCAAAATATCAATCATTACAGTCATCCAATTAATCAAACAGCAACAGTGATAATCCATGCATCGGCAAGCAACAGCAAAACATCACTCCTTCAAATGCTTTTACGTCCTCCTGCCATTTTGGAAAAATAGCAGCCCCGAAGGGGTGAGAATAATCCCAGTAGTGTGGCAACAAAACCAGTAATATAACAGTATCAACTAAGCACAAAATCATAAACAGTCACTTCAACATATCCTTGTTCCTTTTCCTTTATCATATTCATATATATAGCGCATATAACGCCTTTCCTTTTCATCATATTTATATATTGCGTATATAACGCCCTTTCCTTTGCGCTTTTAGCACCGTCGTGCGCGCACTTCACAGTGGAATCAAATATCCCTTGGCACCTGAGCTCCATATGGATTCCATCTGTGGGCCTATGCGGACTGATGCCAAGTGTCCCATACCCCGGTACCTTGGGGATGCCTATATGATGCTTGCTCAAACACATGGTCCTGTACATAACTATTCTAAAACAAGGCCTATATGATCATGATATATGCATGTCATGCTATGCTTTCACACACAAAGCGTAAAAATGCGGTATGAATGTAAGGTGCATGCTTATATACCTTTCATATAGCCATCACGGCACATATACTTTTCATATGCGTTATGCTGCCTCATAACGTCTTTACCTCATAATCATATAGCCATCACGGCACATTTTTGGCAGTTTCCTTTCATCATAATGAAACATAATATTTTTACGGCATATGGAGCATCCTGTCACAATTTTATACCAGTAGTCAATAGTCACATTAGGCATCATCGCCTGACACTTACCTTTGCTTGCCTTAAATGTTACCAAACAGCAGCGAAGTATCTCACTTCTTAAGCGCACCTAAATCAATTACAACTAATCATTTACAGTGACTATTTACAGCAGAAACAGGGAGCATACAGCAGTGGCTTATAGCAGCAAAACAGTGAGCATACAGCAGTGTTTACAGCAGCAACACAGTGAGCATACAGCAGTGTTTACAGCAGCAAAACAGTGAGCATACAGCAGTGTTTACAGCAGCAAAACAGTGAACATACAGCAGTGTTTACAGCAGCAAAACAGTGAACATACAGCAGTGTTTACAGCAGCAAAACAGTGAAGTTCTAAACAGAAACAGTGACGTTTTTAAAACAGAACAGTGGCGTTCTTAAAACAGAAACAGTGGCGTTTTTAAAACAGAAACAGTGGCACTTTGAACTTCCAAAACAGTGGCATAAATCTTGGTTTTTGGACATTGAAACAGTGGCATGTTGTGGACTAAAACAGTGGCATTTTATGCATAAAAACAGTGGCATATGATGATCAAAACAGTGGCCTTTTTTGTATAAAAACAGTGGTATTTTAAGCATGGAAACAGTGGCATTTCATGACTAAAACAGTGGCATATTATGCATAAAAACAGTGGCATATGATGATCAAAACAGTGGCCTTTTATGCATAAAAACAGTGGTATTTTAAGCATGGAAACAGTGGCATTTCATGACTAAAACAGTGGCATTTGTGTACATAAAATAGTGGCATTTGTGTACATAAAACAGTGGCATTTGTGTACATAAAACAGTGGCATTTGTGTACATAAAACAGTGGCATTTGTGTACATAAAACAGTGGCATTTGTGTACATAAAACAGTGGCATTTGTGTACATAAAACAGTGGCATTTGTGAGTAGAAACAGTGGCATATAATGTGCAGAAACAGTGGCATATAATGAGCAGAAACAGTGGCATATATGTGCAGAAACAGTGGCATATAATGAGCAGAAACAGTGGCATATATGTGCAGAAACAGTGGCATTTTAGTGGTGATTTTGAGGAACCGAAACAGTGGCATATCTCTTCTTCAAAGCAGTGGCCTAATCATACAAAACAGTGGCATATAATCTTAGCATAACCATGAGATCTTTATGCATACAACTCATCATAAGATGGCTCCATACCTATACTTTAATCATGCTCATACTTGAATCCAAAACCACACATAATCAAGAAGACATTCAAGCATACATACATGGTTACAAAGTGAAAGTATTCAAAGTTCAAGGCCTACCTCTTGTAGCTCACACTCCTTGGTCAAGAATCACACACCTCCTTCAAGCTTTACAACACAACAAGTCCACACCCTCAAGAGAGAACCTATGCGCACACAAAGGTGAGGAGAAACACACTTGGACAGCTTCAATGTTGAGGAACAAAACTGGACAGTGAGGGGAAAAGAAGAAGAAGACTTGCACTAGCTTGGTGTAAAGGTCATGGTTGAGGTGAGTGAGTGAAGAGGGAGTTGGCTTGGTCTTTCTTTCTCCAATGGTGCTTGTTGGTTCGGTTATGGTGTGAGGAGGAGGAGGAGAGGTTGGCTGAACTTGTGCAAGTGAGGGAGAGTCCCTCTTGTGCGCACATCTTAAAGGAAGAGTGAGGAGAAGTGGCATGATTAAGCATCATGAAAAAATCTGATTTCTTGTGCAGGTGGGACTGCACTCTAGGCTTGAACAAGCAAGGGTTGCTTCTAAGTTACTCTATGTATATGCAAGGAGGTGAGGGGGAAAGGGTTCAGATCTGAGTTGGTGCTATTAAGTCAGAATTTTCCACACCATTGACCAAGCTATGCGCACCCATGGTGGAGTGAGGAAGAGGTGCATCATGAGCACTGATTTGTGGCAGCCTAAACACAGATTTTGGGGCTGTCCTAAGTCAGAAAATTACTGCACAACAGCCAAGACTTGCACACAAATGACCAAGTTATGCGCATAGGGTGGAGTGTGAGGGAGGTTCACTAAGTCCACAAGCAAGACAGCTTTGTGGCAGTCAAGAAATCTGATTTAGGGGCTGACTTAAGTCAGAAAAAATTCTGCACCTTCAACCAAGTTTTGCGCACATAAAGGAGTGAAAGGAAGTGTCACATGTGACAGCCTAAAATCTGCATAGGTGCAGTCCATGTGCGCATGGGAAAGAGAGGTTGCAGCCAAAAAAAAATCTACTTATGATGCATGAGGAAAGAAGAGGGGATTTGACTCATGAAGGGCTGCAAAAGCTTACCAAAAATCTGCACAATGCAGTGTCATGATGGAGGGTGTAAGTGGTTCTCCAAGTCAACAAGTTAGGCAGTTTTGTGTCATAGAAAAATCTGATTATAACCCTCTCCATGTGCGCCTAATTGAGGAGAGATGCAGCCCAAATTGATGCTAAGAAGTACATGTGTCTTACATGAAAAGAAATTGAAGTCCAAGGTGCATAAACCAAGGGTGAGGTGGCGGTTTAGCAAGGGAACAACTTGGCAGATTTACCAAGTCCCATTTACTCTCTTTATGCGCATGAATGAGTGGAAAATACCTCTAGCCATGTGGTGTTCCTTGCTGCATAAGGCAGCCTTGTTGGACAAGGCTTAGGAGAGGTAATATTGGGTTCAACATTGGGCTGAACTAGCTAGGTCCAAAAGCCTCTCTTGGGCCATAGGCCACACCTTCAATGGATCCAATAAGACAAGGCTAAGGGTGGCAAGTCCACACACACTAGCCCACACACAAAAACCTTATAACACACACAAGTCCATTAGCGACATATATATATATTCCTCATATGATTAAATTCACATGTCTACATATGTATCCTCCTATGATTTAATTTAATTAATTACCTTAGTCTCATCCAAGGATAAAGATCAAACAATTAGCAAGCCATCAAACCTACACCATAAATCCGAATTCTACACATGTACCTATATCATATAGTACTAAGTATTTTACTAATTATGCGGGATGTTACATGGAGAAAATGAATTTTACAATTCAATGGCTGTTTGAAATATTTAAGTTTACAAAAAAAAAATTATATTCATTGAAACCACCACAAAAATTGAATTTTAAAAAAAATAAATTACATGATTTAGCGGCGGTTCAAAACCGTCGCTAAAATAAAAATTAATTTTTTTCCTGACAAACAACGGTGGTTTGTACATATTCTATGTCGGATTATTTTTTTCGCGTCGATTATTCCGGCGGTTCCTGTAAACCGACGGTAAACTTTTTAACGTCACCAGTTTTCACGTCGGTTCTCAATTGGCCACTGAATTTTTTAGTGGCGGTTTGAACCGCCGCTAAATCTAAAACAAACCGACGCTAAATCCCACTTTTGGTGTAGTGTATTATATGCAATGTGCTTTTATGATATGCAAGTGATGTCCACCTATACGGTAAGTCTGAGTATGTAGTACATACAAGATGGAGTGGCTGTGGGTATAGATGTATTCCTGCATTTCTCTGGCCAGTAGATAGCAATAAGCACACATGTCATAGATATCTGTTGCACTGCATAGTTTTGGAACTTATATTGAATTACTGTTTTTAGAACTTATATTGCACATATAAGTGAGCTTGGGGTGGAAGATCCTTGAGGACCCCTTGTCTTATATATGCATACAGTATTGTTGCTCATTAATTCTAAAAGTCAATCGGTAGGTTTTCGTTAATGTATAATAAGAAGACCATAATAATCGTAGGTACTGATTGAATCGGCTTTTAGGTATTGTATGAATATATATTTTTTTCTTCAAACCGTTAATAATTATGTGATGTGGTTGGATTAAAATTGAATGTGGAAAAATTTAATCCTATTATTGTTTATGAAATATTAAAGTTTTTGTAACGCCCTCCCTTGTATGCATCCAAGAGAGTCGTTTGCTAAGCGGAATTAGAGTCTTTAACGTCACATAAGCTAACAAAGATTCTTATTCTAACTTAAAATCCGAAAAGCGTTTCAAAATTCTTATCACTTCTGTTTGGACGATAAAAAATATTTCAAGTGATTTAGAAAGAGCACGTTGAGGGCTTCGCGTGCATATAAAATAATAGTAAATCGAAGTTCGTTTGCTCATAAAAACACCACCCGTAAGGTGCACTGTAAAAATTTCAGTAATTAAATTCTTTTCACAAACGTTTTCCAAAACAGCCGCTGTGCATAAAAGCTCAAGGTAAAATAGAGATGATAGAGTCTACAGTCATCCAAGAGTACCCAAAATTTTACACATTACAGTCATCCAATCAATCAAACAGCAACAGTACAAGTCCATTCATCAGCAAGCAACAGCAAACATCACTTCTTCAAATGCTTTTACGTCCTCCTGCCATTTAGGAAAATAGCAGCAACGAAGGGGTGAGAATAATCCCAGTAGTGTGGCAACAAAACCAATAATATAACAGTATTAACTAGGCACAAAATCATAACAGTCACTTCAACATATCCTTGTTCCTTTTCTTTTTTCCTTTTCATCATATTCATATATATTGCGTATATAACGCCTTTCCTTTTCATCATATTCATATATATTGCGTATATAACGCCTTTCCTTTGCGCTTTTAGCACCGTCGTGCGCGCACTTCACAGTGGAATCAATATACCTTGGCACCTGAGCTCCCTGTGGATTCCAACTGTGGGCCTATGCGAACTGATGCCAAGTGTCCCATACCCTGGTACCTTAGGGATGCCTATATGATGCTTGCTCAAACACATGGTCCTGTACATAACTATTCTAAAAGCAAGGCCTATATGATCTTGGTACATGCATGCCATGCTATGCTTTCACACACCAAACGTATAAAAATGCAGTATGATGTAAGGTGCATGCTTATATACTTTTCATATAGCCGTCACGGCACATATACTTTTCATATACGTTATGCTGCCACATAACGACTTTACCTCATAATCATATAGCCTTCACGGCACATTTCCATAGCCATCACGGCACATTTTTGGCAGTTTTCTTTCATCACAAGGAACATAATACTTTTACGGAATATGGAGCATCATGTCACAACTTTATACCAGTAGTCAATAGTCACATTAGGTAATATCGCCTGACACTTACCTTGTGTGCCTTAAACAATACCAAACAGCAGCGAAGTATCTCACTTCTTAAGCGCACCTAAATCAATTACAACCAATCATTTACAGCGGCGATTTACAGCAGAAACAGTGAGCATACAGCAGCGTTATACAGTGGGAAACAGTGAGCATACAGCAGTGTTTTACAGCAGAAAAACAGTGAGCATACAGTAGTGCTTTACAGCAGAAAAACAGTGAGCATACAGTAGTGCTTTACAGCAGAAAACAGTGACGTTTGTTCTTAAAACAGTGAGCAGAGACAGTGACTTTTTCCTTGAAAACAGTGGGCAGAAACAGTGACGTTTTACGGCAGAAAATAGTAGCACCTTACAGCAGAACAGTGAACGTTTTAAAACAGAAACAGTGACATCTGGGACCTCAAAACAGTGGCAGAACAGTGGCATTAGACAGTGGCATTTGAACATCAAAACAGTGGCATAAGTAGTGTTATTTGTGCATCAAAACAGTGGCATGAATGGTACATTTGAACATCCAAAACAGTGGCATAAGTAGTGATATTTGAACATTGAAACGGTGGCATAATTGGTGATTTTCGGACATCCAAAACAGTGGTATAAATCATGATTTTTGGACATTAAAACAGTGGCATAAATAGTGATTTTTGATCATCAAAACAGTGGCAAAATGGGAGTATTTAGACACCAATACAGTGGCATAAAGGGTAGTGTTTGGACATCAAGATGGTGGTTATTTTATGCAGAAACAGTGGCTCATTAAGTACTAAAACAGTGAGTATTTTTGGTGCAAAACAGTGACATATGTGGCATCAAAACAGTGAGCATTTTATGCAGAAACAGTGGCATCAAATTGGTGATCTTGTGAAACCGAAACAGTGACATTCTTATCCTCAAACGGTGGCATATTCATAGAGAAACAGTGGCATATATATATCCTCAAAACAGTGGCACATTCATACATAAACAGTGGCATATTTCTTAAGCATAACCATGGGACTTTCATGCATACAAATCCTCATAAAATAGCTCCATCCTTATTCCTTCACCATACTCATTCAAGAATCCTACACAAATAGAACCAAGTAGACATCTCATGCACATGGTTTCACACAATGTAAAAGGTCTAAGTTCTAGGCTTACCTCTTGTAGCACACACTTCTTGCTCACACACCACACCTTTCTAATTCTACCAACAACAAGTCCACCCTTCCTAGAGATGATCTATGCGCATAAATGGTGAGGAGGAACAATCTTGGACAGCTTCCAAGTGTGAGGAACAAGGCTGGACAGTGAGGGAAAGAGAGGAGAAAGGTTGCACTTGCTTGATGTCCTAGGCCACGGCTTTGAGAGTGTGAGGGAAGGTGAGTTAGTTTAGTCTTTCTTTCTTTCTAAGGTGCTTGTATGTTCGGCTAGGAGAGTGAGGAGGGGGAGGAGATGTTGGCTGAACTTGTGCAAAGTGAGGGAGAGTCCCTCTTGTGCGCAACTTAAAGAGAAAGTGAGAGGAGGTTGCAATGATGAAACATTATGGCAAAAATCTGGTTTCTTGTGAAGTGGGGCTGCACACTTGGTTTGAACAAGCAAGGGTTTGCTTCTTGGTTACTCTATGCACATGCAAGGAGTGGAAGGGAGGTGTCATCATGAGCACATGTAAGAGGGTTCTCTAAGTCAACAAGCAAGACAGATTTGTGGCAGCCTAAAATCTGGTTTGGAGCTTCCCTTGTGCGCACATGATGGGGAGGTTGCAGCCCCAAAATCCTTCTTTTGTTGCATGTGGGGGCAAGGGACATATTTGGTTCATGATGGGCTGCAAAAGCATGCAGAAATCTGCACATTTCAGGCTCATGATGGAAGGTGTAAGGTGGTTCTCTTGGTCAACACTCAAGGCAGATTTGGTGTCATAAAAATCTGCTCTATGACCTCTCCATGTGCGCCTAAATGAGGAAGGATGCAGCCCCAAAATAATGCTAAGGAGTACATGTGTCTTCCATGCAATGAAGTTGAATTCAAATGGTGCACAAGCCTAGGTGATGTGGCGGTCATGCAAGGGGAAAGCTGGCAGATTTTCTAAGTCCCATCTACTCCCTTATGCGCATGAAATGAGGAGGGAATACAACTAGCCATGTGGGTGTTCCTTGCTACACAAGACAGCCTTGTTGGACAAGGCTTAGGGGAGGTAAAAGTGGGTTCAACTTTGGGCTGAATAGGATAGGTCCAAGGACCATTGGGCCATCGGCCAACACAAGGGAAGAGTCCAACAAAACAAGCCTAAGGTGACAAATCCACACACTAGCCCACTTCCCAAGCCCTTTAAACATCAAAGCCTTATAACACACAATCAAATTACTCATATGATTTTAATAAATTTCACATGCCTACATATGCACCCTCCTATGATTTCATTTAAATACTTACCTTAGTCTCATCCAAGGATAAGGATCAACAATTCGCAAGCCATCCAACCTAAACCATAAATCCGAATTCTACACATACATCTATAACATATAGTACTTATGTATTTTACTAATTATGCGGGATGTTACACTCTCCCCACCAAATAGGAATTTTGTCCGCAAAATAAACTTACTTAAGAGTTAAACAGTTCCGGATAGCGTTTCTGAATGTCGTCCTCGCGCTCCCAAGTGGCTTCAGCTGCCGATCTGTTGTTCCATAATACATTCACCAAAGGGATTTCTTTATAACGGAGTCGCTTGACGGATCTTTCAAGAATTTGGAACGGTTGCACTTGATACGTCAGATTTTCCTTTAGTTCCACTTCTTCCGGCTGTAATACGTGAGATGGATCAGAGAGATACCTCCGTAGCTGCGATACATGAAATACATTGTGGATTCCTGACAGATTGGGTGGTAAAGCCAACCGGTATGCAGACTCTCCAATCCGGTCCATAATCAGATACGGTCCTAAGTACCGGGGACTTAACTTCTTAACTCCCATTCTCCTTCCGAGTCCCGATGTAGGTGTGATTCTCAAAAATACATGATCTCTGACTTCGAAAGATAGGGGCTTATGACGCTTGTCGTAATAACTCTTCTGTCTGGCCTGAGCCCTCTGCATATTTTCTCGAATCTTCTTTACCTGTTCGGATGTTTCTTGAATTAGATCAGGTCCTAACATACTTCGCTCACCCACTTCAGTCCAACATAAAGGGGATCTGCATTTTCTCCCATACAAAGCTTCATATGGTGCCATCTGAATACTGGAATGGTAACTGTTGTTGTAAGCAAACTCAATCAAAGAAAGATAACTATCCCAGCTGCCTCCTAACTCCAAAACACATGCTCGTAACATGTCCTCTAATGCTTGAATGGTGCGTTCTGTCTGTCCATCGGTCTGCGGGTGGTAAGCAGTACTCAATCTCAAGTGGGTTCCTAAAGCTCTTTGAAAAGATTCCCAAAACTTAGACGTAAACTTGGGATCACGATCACTGACAATACTCGTAGGAACTCCGTGCAGTTTCACAATCTCATGCAGATAAATTCTGGCAAGCCTCTCTGTATTATACGTGGTTCTAACACGCAAGAAATGAGCTGACTTCGTTAAACGATCAACAATCACCCAGATAGCATCATATCCTTCTCGCGTCCGAGGAAGTCCAACTACAAAATCCATCGCAATACTGTCCCACTTCCATTCGGGAATCTCCAACGGTTGAAGGAGTCCCGACGGTTTCTGGTGTTCATACTTCACCTTCTGACAAGTTAAGCATCGAGATACATACTCAGCAATATCACGCTTCATACCCGGCCACCAAAACGAGGTCTTCAAATCATGGTACATCTTTGTGGATCCAGGATGAACTGCATACTTACCCTTGTGAGCTTCCTGCAAAACTTCTTGCTTCAACTCTTCATTCGGTACTACTAACCGGCCTTGGAATCTCCAAGTATCATTCTCATCCTTTACAACATCTTGGTTGCCAACCAAATCACGGACTAACTCTTCATCTTTCTGAGCCTCCTTAATTCTACTGATCAATTCATTCTCTACCTTTATATTTCCCAATCTTATGCTATTCCCTCTCTCTTCTACAGATAAATTCAAGTCTCGAAAGGCCTCAAACAATTTCAATTCTTCCATCATCAGAGTTGCAGTGTGCAGTGTCTTCCTACTCAAGGCGTCAGCTACCACGTTTGCCTTTCCTGGGTGGTATTTAAGTTCAAAATCATAGTCCTTCAGAAATTCCATCCACCGTCGTTGCCGCATATTCAGCTCCTTCTGATCGAACAAGTACTTCAAACTCTTATGATCGCTGAACACGTCAAACTGCGAACCATACAAGTGGTGCCTCCAGATTTTAAGTGCGAACACTATAGCTGCTAACTCCAAATCGTGCGTAGGATAATTTTCTTCGTGAGGCTTAAGTTGTCGAGATGCATAAGCTACCGCCATACGATCCTGCATCAACACGCATCCAAGTCCTTTTAGCGACGCATCACAGTATACTTCGAACTTTCGGGTAGGATCCGGAATCGTGAGTACGGGAGCATTCGTTAATCTGCTCTTCAGTTCCATGAAACATTCTTCACAAGCTTCAGTCCACTCAAAAGGCTTGACCTTCCGAGTGAGACGAGTAAGGGGTTGCACTATCTGAGAGAAATTCTGGATAAACCTTCGATAATATCCAGCAAGACCTAAGAAACTTCTTACTTTGGTGACAGTCTTGGGTCGTTCCCAATTCATGACAGCTTCAACCTTGCTGGGGTCCACCGCAATACCTTCTGATGAAATGACATGACCCAGAAACTGGACCTCTTTAAGCCAAAACTCGCACTTCGACCACTTCGCGTACAACTGCTTCTCTTTCAGTATTTGCAAGACAATCCTCAGATGTTCCGCGTGCAGCTCTTCATTAACCGAGTAAATCAGAATGTCGTTGATAAACACAATAACGAACTGATCAAGGAACGGGCGGAAGATGCGATTCATGTAGTCCATGAATACCGCTGGAGCATTTGTAAGTCCGAATGGGATCACCTGATATTCGTAGTGCCCATAACGTGTCCTAAAAGCTGTTTTCGGAATATCCTCCGGTTTGACCCGGATCTGATGGTATCCCGATCGTAAATCTATCTTGGAAAAGACTCTGGCTCCTCTCAGCTGGTCCATCAAATCGTCGATCCTCGGTAGCGCATACTTATTCTTTACCGTAACTTTGTTCAGCTATCGATAATCTACACACAGACGTAGACTTCCATCCTTCTTCTTAATCAAGATGGCTGGAGCACCCCATGGAGAGGTACTCGGTCTGATGAATTCCTTTGCCAAAAGTTCTTCTATCTGCTTCTTCAACTCTCGCAGTTCCAACGGCGCCATACGATACGGAGCAATGGAGATTGGTCCAACTCCAGGAACAAGTTCGATAGAAAATTCTATTTCCCTATGAGGAGGCAATCGAGGTATTTCATCCGGGAATACCTCCTCGAATTCTCTAACTACAGGTACATTCTGAATGTGATTGTCAACCAAGGTCTCAGCCTCGATCGACAAGATATTCCCTGCTGCTCCCTTGCGGAGCTCTTTTCTAACTTGTAATAAGGAGATGAGAGAGAAAGGTTGAAAATTACCATCTTTCGCATCCAGTGCGAACACCCGTGCTTGCGTAGGCTGTGGATTAGCGTTCCGGGGGCATTCGTAAGCAAAATGTCCTTGCTGGCCACATCTGAAACATGCATTGTTGTTCTTGCGACAAACTCCTAAGTGGTTCTTTCCACATGTAGCACAAACAGTCGTACCCTGCCGTCCAGTTGACGATTGACCAACAGTATAGCTTCTCTTAAAATTTCCAGGCCGCGCCTGCAACTGCGGACCTCTGCCTCGACCCCTACCAGGTGTCGTCCTGAAGAACCTGCCTGCTCTGTTTCCACCGTGGAATTGCGTTGGTTGCTTATTCAAATTCTTGGCCTCGTTAATGATTCCTTCTGCCTGTCGACTCTGGTTGATGAGCTCCGGAAGTGTACGATTAGCCGTCGTCAAAATGAGTTTACGGATCTCCGGATGTAATCCGCTTTCGAACTTCTCTACCTGCCATTCCTCATCATAAATGTTCCGGTCAAAGTTGGCGTACTCGATTAATTGCCCAAATTTTGCAATGTACTCATTGACCGACATGTTATCCTGCCTAAGTGACAGCAGTTCAGTGTGCTTCATTCTTCTCATTGCCTTAGGAAAATACTTATCCAAAAATACTTGTCTGAACACGACCCATGTCAACTCCACGTCCTGAGCTCTCAGCAGAGCCCTCGCACCAGTCCACCATGTTAAAGCTTCTCCCATCAGCTGGTACGATGCGTAATCGATCTTCTGGGCTTCTGGGCATGCCATGCGTTCGAAAATATGCTCGATCATCTGCAGCCACTTCGCTGCAGCCTCAGGGTTGTCTTCACCCTCAAAGGTAGGTGGTTGGAAGTTGCGGAAGTCTTTCAACCTCCGATGGGCAATTTCTTCTGCATTGTCATGCAGTGGGGGTTGGTTCTGATTCTGTTGCCTATGGTCGCGCCATTCTTGGCTCATATTCTGAATAAACGTTGCCAGTCCCCCGATGGTAGTGATAAGATCCTCTTCCGCATCGCCAGACCTTCCCCGAGTTGAACCGCGACTACCTGCCATGATTCTGCACTCACAATATCATGAAATGAGTTGATCAGGCTCACCGCAAGTTATTCATGGCAGCAGTCCCAAGTAGGTAATCGAGTTCAATTCGGACAAGTTAGCTATGCATCCGTGTCTTATCACAGAACGGCCTAAACAATCTAACTACCCTAGTCTCAAATACTTAAACTATATCACATTTAGACAGTCAATCAGCAGATAAACACAATCAACAATCAATTCAATCAATCACAAGCAAATCCATGGACCAAACTGCTCTAATACCAATTAGTGTAACGCCCTCCCTTGTATGCATCCAAGAGAGTCGTTTGCTAAGCGGAATTAGAGTCTTTAACGTCACATAAGCTAACAAATATTTCAAGTGATTTAGAAAGAGCACGTTGAGGGCTTCGCGTGCATATAAAATAATAGTAAATCGGAGTTCGTTTGCTCATAAAAACACCACCCGTAAGGTGCACTGTAAAAATTTCAGCAATTAAATTCTTTTCACAAACGTTTTCCAAAACAACCGCTGTGCATAAAAGCTCAAGGTAAAATAGAGATGATAGAGTCTACAGTCATCCAAGAGTACCCAAAATTTTACACATTACAGTCATCCAATCAATCAAACAGCAACAGTACAAGTCCATTCATTAGCAAGCAACAGCAAACATCACTTCTTCAAATGCTTTTACGTCCTCCTGCCATTTAGGAAAATAGCAGCCCCGAAGGGGTGAGAATAATCCCAGTAGTGTGGCAACAAAACCAATAATATAACAGTATTAACTAGGCACAAAATCATAACAGTCACTTCAACATATCCTTGTTCCTTTTCTTTTTTCCTTTTCATCATATTCATATATATTGCGTACATAACGCCTTTCCTTTTCATCATATTCATATATATTGCGTATATAACGCCTTTCCTTTGCGCTTTTAGCACCGTCGTGCGCGCACTTCACAGTGGAATCAATATACCTTGGCACCTGAGCTCCCTGTGGATTCCAACTGTGGGCCTATGCGGACTGATGCCAAGTGTCCCATACCCTGGTACCTTAGGGATGCCTATATGATGCTTGCTCAAACACATGGTCCTGTACATAACTATTCTAAAAGCAAGGCCTATATGATCTTGGTACATGCATGCCATGCTATGCTTTCACACACTAAACGTATAAAAATGCAGTATGATGTAAGGTGCATGCTTATATACTTTTCATATAGCCATCACGGCACATATACTTTTCATATACGTTATGCTGCCACATAACGACTTTACCTCATAATCATATAGCCTTCACGACACATTTCCATAGCCATCACGGCACATTTTTGGCAGTTTTCTTTCATCACAAGGAACATAATACTTTTACGGAATATGGAGCATCATGTCACAACTTTATACCAGTAGTCAATAGTCACATTAGGTAATATCGCCTGACACTTACCTTGTGTGCCTTAAACAATACCAAACAGCAGCGAAGTATCTCACTTCTTAAGCGCACCTAAATCAATTACAACCAATCATTTACAGCGGCGATTTACAGTGGGAAACAGTGAGCATACAACAATGTTTTACAGCAGAAAAACAGTGAGCATACAGTAGTGTTTTACAGCAGAAAAACAGTGAGCATACAGTAGTGCTTTACAGCAGAAAAACAGTGAGCATACAGTAGTGCTTTACAGCAGAAAACAGTGACGTATGTTCTTAAAACAGTGAGCAGAGACAGTGACTTTTTCCTTGAAAACAGTGGGCAGAAACAGTGACGTTTTACGGCAGAAAACAGTAGCACCTTACAGCAGAACAGTGAACGTTTTAAAATAGAAACAGTGACATCTGGGACCTCAAAACAGTGGCAGAACAGTGGCATTAGACAATGGCATTTGAACATCAAAACAGTGGCATAAGTAGTGTTATTTGTGCATCAAAACAGTGGCATGAATGGTACATTTGAACATCCAAAACAGTGGCATAAGTAGTGATATTTGAACATTGAAACGGTGGCATAATTGGTGATTTTCGGACATCCAAAACAGTGGTATAAATCATGATTTTTGGACATTAAAACAGTGGCATAAATAGTGATTTTTGATCATCAAAACAGTGGCAAAATGGGAGTATTTAGACACCAATACAGTGGCATAAAGGGTAGTGTTTGGACATCAAGATGGTGGTTATTTTATGCAGAAACAGTGGCTCATTAAGTACTAAAACAGTGAGTATTTTTGGTGCAAAACAGTGACATATGTGGCATCAAAACAGTGAGCATTTTATGCAGAAACAGTGGCATCAAATTGGTGATCTTGTGAAACCGAAACAGTGACATTCTTATCCTCAAACGGTGGCATATTCATAGAGAAACAGTGGCATATATATATCCTCAAAACAGTGGCACATTCATACATAAACAGTGGCATATTTCTTAAGCATAACCATGGGACTTTCATGCATACAAATCCTCATAAAATAGCTCCATCCTTATTCCTTCACCATACTCATTCAAGAATCCTAAACAAATAGAACCAAGTAGACATCTCATGCACATGGTTTCACACAATGTAAAAGGTCTAAGTTCTAGGCTTACCTCTTGTAGCACACACTTCTTGCTCACACACCACACCTTTCTAATTCTACCAACAACAAGTCCACCCTTCCTAGAGATGATCTATGCGCATAAATGGTGAGGAGGAACAATCTTGGACAGCTTCCAAGTGTGAGGAACAAGGCTGGACAGTGAGGGAAAGAGAGGAGAAAGGTTGCACTTGCTTGATGTCCTAGGCCACGGCTTTGAGAGTGTGAGGGAAGGTGAGTTAGTTTAGTCTTTCTTTCTTTCTAAGGTGCTTGTATGTTCGGCTAGGAGAGTGAGGAGGAGGAGGAGATGTTGGCTGAACTTGTGCAAAGTGAGGGAGAGTCCCTCTTGTGCGCAACTTAAAGAGAAAGTGAGAGGAGGTTGCAATGATGAAACATTATGGCAAAAATCTGGTTTCTTGTGAAGTGGGGCTGCACACTTGGTTTGAACAAGCAAGGGTTTGCTTCTTGGTTACTCTATGCACATGCAAGGAGTGGAAGGGAGGTGTCATCATGAGCACATGTAAGAGGGTTCTCTAAGTCAACAAGCAAGACAGATTTGTGGCAGCCTAAAATCTGGTTTGGAGCTTCCCTTGTGCGCACATGATGGGGAGGTTGCAGCCCCAAAATCCTTCTTTTGTTGCATGTGGGGGCAAGGGACAGATTTGGTTCATGATGGGCTGCAAAAGCATGCAGAAATCTGCACATTTCAGGCTCATGATGGAAGGTGTAAGGTGGTTCTCTTGGTCAACACTCAAGGCAGATTTGGTGTCATAAAAATCTGCTCTATGACCTCTCCATGTGCGCCTAAATGAGGAAGGATGCTGCCCCAAAATAATGCTAAGGAGTACATGTGTCTTCCATGCAATGAAGTTGAATTCAAATGGTGCACAAGCCTAGGTGATGTGGCGGTCATGCAAGGGGAAAGCTGGCAGATTTTCTAAGTCCCATCTACTCCCTTATGCGCATGAAATGAGGAGGGAATACAACTAGCCATGTGGGTGTTCCTTGCTACACAAGACAACCTTGTTGGACAAGGCTTAGGGGAGGTAAAAGTGGGTTCAACTTTGGGCTGAATAGCATAGGTCCAAGGACCATTGGGCCATCGGCCAACACAAGGGAAGAGTCCAACAAAACAAGCCTAAGGTGACAAATCCACACACTAGCCCACTTCCCAAGCCCTTTAAACATCAAAGCCTTATAACACACAATCAAATTACTCATATGATTTTAATAAATTTCACATGCCTACATATGCACCCTCCTATGATTTAATTTAAATACTTACCTTAGTCTCATCCAAGGATAAGGATCAACAATTCGCAAGCCATCCAACCTAAACCATAAATCCGAATTCTACACATACATCTATAACATATAGTACTTATGTATCTTACTAATTATGCGGGATGTTACAGTTTTGGAATTAATTATGGTAGATTTTTTAGTCACCAAAGTGGCCAAATCTTGAAGAGTTATTTTAATTTCAAATATTATGGATTTTATTTCAATTACCATGACTGTGATGCTATGAAAAGTATGATATAATATTCTGGTTGTGGTAGATTGAAGTTCATTATTATAGAACAGTTGGGGATCAACCCAAAGGTTGGATATTTGTTTTATAAAATCAACATGGATTTTGGTATTGTTGGCATATTTCCTCACATTTGGACATCCAAAGATGACAAATATTTAAGATAGGGGTATGCATC
Organism: Gastrolobium villosum; assembly: GCA_032173675.1. Taxonomy (NCBI): domain Eukaryota; kingdom Viridiplantae; phylum Streptophyta; class Magnoliopsida; order Fabales; family Fabaceae; genus Gastrolobium; species Gastrolobium villosum. The sequence goes on along the minus strand of JAVKPL010012097.1, from coordinate 3,454 downwards.
ATTGCCAAATTATGTGAAATTTATATAGCATCATTACAGTTAATGTTGTATGTTAATGGATCTCCAAAGGCGAACATTGATATGCATTGAAGTTCGTATAGTTGAATCTGTGAAGTATGTTAGTATGTGACATGTATGACTCAAAGCATTAATGTTTAAATGTTATTCATTGCAAATGACAAACTGAAAGTCAACTCTTCCATAAACTGAAAGTGCCATTGAAATGATGAAACTTGTGGAAGAACGCTCCCATACCGCTGATAAGTCTCTTGTTGGGACACTTATGAGTACACTGACCACCATGAAGTTTGATGGTCCGCGTACTATGCATGAGTATGTTATTGAAATTACAAGCATTCCAGCAAAATTAAAATCATTGGAAATGGCTGTGGATGAGAACTTCCTGGTGCAGTTCGTATTGAACTCATTACCATCTCAGTATGGTCCTTTCCAAATGAACTATAATACCATGAAAGACAAATGGAATGTGCATGAACTGCACAGTATGTTAGTTCAGGAGGAAACCAGATTTAAGAATCAGGGAGCTCATTCTGTCAATTATGTAAAGCATAAGAAACTGAAAAATATAAAGGTAAGAAGCATGAGAAGAAAGGAGGAAGAGGAGGACCCCATAAAGTGAATGAGGCCTCTTCTTCTAAAATCCACAAGGCCAAATGAAAAGTTCCGGTGGAAGCTGTTGGGATGTATCGTTTAATTCTCGACAGTAGATATCATTTGGACTTATGTGAAACTTTGTATGTCCCTAGTATATCTAGGAATTTAGTTTCAATTTCCAAACTTGATGTTGCTGGATACTCTTTTAATTTTGGTAGTGGTAGTTTTAGTTTGTAAAAGCACAATCATTTGATTGGTAATGGTACTTTATATGATGGATTATATAAATTATGTCTTGATAATCTTTATGCTGAAACGCTTATGACTCTGCATCATAATGTTGGTACTAAACGAGCCTTAATTAATGAGTGTTCCGCTTACTTGTGGCACAAATGTTTGGGACATATTTCCAAAAAAAGGATGAAAAGATTGGTAAATAATGAAATCCTTCCGGATTTAGACTTTACTGATTTAAATGTTTGTGTGGATTGTATTAAAGGAAAACAAACAAAACACACAAAGAAAGGAGCCACAAGGAGCACTCAGCTTCTTGAAATTATACACACTGATGTCTGTGGTCCATTTGATGTTAATGCCTTCAATAAAGAAAAATATTTTATCACTTTCATTGATGATTATTCACGTTATGGTTATGTCTATTTGCTGCATGATAAGTCTCAAGCTGCAAATGATTTGGAGATTTATATTAATGAAGTTGAAAGGTAATTAGACAAAAAGGTGAAGATTGTCAGGTCTGATAGGGGTGGTGAATATTATGGAAGGTATGATGAAAGTGGACAACATCCGGGCCCATTTACTAAATTTCTGGGAAAGCGTGGTATTTGTGCTCAATACACAATGCCCGGTACACCGCAATAGAATGGTGTATCAGAAAGGTGTAATAGGACTTTACTGGATATGGTTAGGAGTATGTTAAGTAATTCTTCTTTACCTGTTTTATTGTGGACTTATGCTCTAAAAACTGCCATGTATGTATTGAATAGGGGTCCTAGTAAGTAAGTTCCAAAGACTCCTTTTGAACTTTGGACTGGAAGGAAACCTAGTATAAGACACCTGCATGTTTGGGGTTGTCAGGCAGAGATTAGATACTACAATCCGCAAGAAAAGAAATTGGATGCAAGAACAATCAGTGGTTATTTCATTGGTTATCCAGAAAAATCGAAAGGGTATAGATTTTACTGTTCTTATCCTACTACAAGGATTATTGAATCTGGAAATGCAAGGTTCATTGAGAATGGTGAAGTTAGTGGGAGTGAAACACCACGTAAAGTAGATATTCATGAAGTGAGAATACAAGTTCCATTGACTTGTAGCTCTAGTAAAATTGTTTTTCCTCATGTTATTGAACCAATCAATAATGATGAAGTGAGAATACAAGTGCATGTTCATTGTTGATGAACCAAATGAACCCATAGTAAAAGAACCACAACAAATAGCATTAAGAAAATCTCAAAGATAAAGGAGACCTGCTATTTATAATGATTATGTGGTATATCTACAAGAGTCTGAATTTGAGGAAATCTCACAGACAGTGTAATTAGAGTAATCTCTTTATATTTGGGTATGTATGTCCTTAGACCAGAAGTTATTACCTACACTGTGTTCTAGAAGGCATGTTTTGATTGTATGCCTCGTCTTCCTGAAACATGGAGACTCATAGGTATACTATTGGATGTGTCCTGAAAGAGCACAGGGCTAGGGTAATAAGCTGAAGGAATTCGTCAAATCTCTGTGAGAGATTAGATGATCTGTAAACCGGATCGGGATGACATTTACAGGGACTTGGGAATCTATGCATAGTAAAAGAGATCATGAGATGATCTGCCTTTAGAGTCAGTAAATTGAAGATTCCCTATTTCGAATAAAGCTTACCCTAAACCGCAGGGGTTGATACATTTCCTTACCCTAAGTTAATGGGAAGATAACCGAGACGAAGGGAAAAACATACGATAACCAAATATGTGCAATAGGATGATCAAGTCATTAATCTGACTAGCTCTGGGGCAACAAAGCATTGCTAGTGCTCTGTGTTGTCATTAATTGGGTTGTGGGCTTGTTGGGCCCAAGCCCAGTTATGTCAGAGGTTAAGTTGGACCTAATGGGTCACACACTAACGCCTTGGAGTCATGATGAACTAGCTTTAAAGGTATTGGGTCTAATAATGGTTGTTAGCCCAAGCAGCTGTTTGGAAGCCCACCTAAATGGTAAAGGGTGCATGGAGCAATGTAATGGGCTTGGATAGTCCAAGACATTACTAATTAATTTAATTAGTTAAATTAATTATCAAACATTTAAATTTTGAATTTTGAATTTGAAATTTGAAATTTGAAATTTGAAATTTGAATTTGGAATTTGAATTGTGAAATTCGAATTTTGAATTTGAAATCTGAAATTGGAAATTTGAATTTTGAAATTGGATTTTGAAATTTAAATTTTGAATTTGAAATTTGAAATTTGAATTTGAATGTTTGAACATTTGAATTCAAGTGTTTGAATTCGAATTTGAATTGGCTATGAAAAGTTGTTTCATACCAAAAGGATAAGATGAGATCGTATTGGAACAAATCCCCTGCATCAAGAAAAGATATTTGATCTTATCCAATGAGGAAGTGGTGCGCAAAATTAGATGCAAAATGAGTGTCATTTTGTCAACTAAATGTACTATAATTCTGATTTGGTTGGTTAAGAGAATCAGTGAGTTAGTTGATTCAAATTTGGATGCAACTACTCAATGTATCTGGACTCAAAATGGGACTGATTGGGGCGCATGAAATGGCTGGTCATGTGATGACCATTAGGTCAGAATCTTGAAAGGATA